>PVHY01031483.1:0-12599 GCA_004024945.1 Uropsilus gracilis | reverse complement strand
AATATTAGTCTTCTGTATAGATATATCATATTTACTTTAGCCATTCATCTGTGGATACAAGGATATTTAGGTTGCTTCCACCTCTTGGCTAGGTGTGCAAAAACCTTTGCAAGATCCTGCTTTTAATTCTTCCAGATATATACCAAGAAATAAGTTTGCTAAATCATATGGTGATTCTATTTTTAAATTTTTAGGGCTCGCCATTTTCTACAATTCCTATACTATTTTTTATTGGAAATTTATTAGCTATGTTTCATCATTTGATAATGTAATAGGTATCTGCTATATGGTTGATAGGTTTAGGCTTTGAGAGCTAACAAGTATCTTAGAAAACGTCAAGTCTAATTTTTTTATTTACAAATGTGGAAGTGAACTACTTGCCATGGTTTGTAAACTGTACTGTGAATATTTTGTTATAACCATGTCCTGTTGAAATTATTTTCTACCTGACTTTTAAATGTTACTTATCTGAATATAAAAACAATATAAGCTCAGTGTTGAAAAATTAAAAAGTAAGTTAAATAGGAAAAAAATTAAGTTAAATAGGAAATTAAAAGTAATCCATAATTCATATTCCAACGATACTAAAATATAGATACACTTAACTTAGATTTAGCTCATTTGTACCTCACTTTAGCCCTAAGAGAACAGATGTACTTATTAGGTGATTAGTTGTATATATTTTTAGACATATATACATATAAACTTAGTTGATATTATATTCTTTATAAAATATACTCTTACTGAATTTTAAGTGTTTTCTTAATGCTTTTAAGGGTTTGGGGAAAGTATTTTATACATATGTTTAAATTGTGGGAAGAATTTTTTAACATAATCTTAAAAGTAGTATTTTCTCACTGGGCAAAGGTTTACAAGGTAAAAGTTGCCTTTTATTCCATGACAAAGAGATAATTATCAGCGACATTTTTTATTTTTGGTGGGGGCAGTGTCTTTTTGTTGTGTTTATGCGTATATAATGAAGATAAATGGTACTGATGTTTTAAACCTTTGACATAGTCTGCCAAGTTGCTTTGTAGAAAGTTTGTCCCTTTTGAAATTTAAAGCACCATTGAATGAATATCCTGTCACAATATCCTTACTATGTTAAATAGTATTGAAGTTTTTTTTGCTAATTTTATAGTTGGAAAATGGCTATGAATTTGAATTTACAAAAAGAAATACTGATTGTTGTGAAAATCAGTGCTTATGACTAATTTTATAAAGGAAATAAGATTAAGTATACAACATGAAAAGCTCTATATATCATTCCTATTTAGACTTTTAAATCAAGGTAAGGTTTATACAGTTTGCAAAACTTCATTCCATTATATGGAAGTGAAAGAGTTAAGAAAGTGCTGGGTAAGGCAAGAGTTTCAGACTTGCTCGGAGGAGATGAAGGCCAGCATCTCTAGAACCCATTAGCTGCTTGTCTCTTCTCTACAATTTTCCAATAGGGAAAGACAAATAATAGATAGAAATATGCAGTACAATGTAAACAGTTAGGTCTATTTGAAATCTTAAAAATCCTAAAATGTTCAGCTTGGATATATTTCAAATTCACTGTCTATTTGGAGGCATAAACTCCGAAGTCACAATTCACAGAATTCTAGAGTTAGAACCAAAACAATTTTTCTAAAAATCTAATTTCTAGTCCAGATAATACCTCCCCAATGCCATTGTATATGTCCCTCTTGTTCCTTTTCACCTACTTTTTTGAATCAAATCATTATGCCCAGCATGAGTTTTGAGTATGAATCACAAACTGCCATTGACCCTAATGCTCTGTCTGCCTAAGGCTCTGTCTGCCAAAGGCACAGGGAAATCACATTGTGGAATGTGGATTGTGCAGCATTGGGTGACTGTGGTGAAGGGTATTCAGACTTCACAGCCCTAGAAAAGTCCTCTGTCCTGGGAGGCAGGAGGCACTGGTTTGTGAAGTCAGTTGCAAGGCAATCCCATGCAGCTCTAGATCATGGTGTCAGAGAATCTTGGGACAAGGAGCAGGAGTGAAGTGGAAATGTTTTGGATTGTATTTCATAAACATCAAGACACTTGGGCACAAATGCAAAATTCTGTAATCCACTGCAGCCTGTGAATGCAATATGATGCTGCCATCTGAAAAATGAAATCCATTCATACTGAATGTGTTTTCCAGTCTGTGACTATTACTTGTCAGTGATTAATGCCATGATTATTCTGGGACCCTTTGTGTTAAAAATGCAAGATCATCATTATAATGAAGGCATTGAATTCAAAACTCTTTCTCCTGACATTCTAGTCTTTACTTAACAGTGACCTAGTCAACCCTTAAAGCTTAATCTCTCCCCTAAGCAAAGCTTTGTTCCAGGAAAACAAGTTAGTCCACATTCTCCATGCTTTGTTAAGTGCAGTCACTCCATCTGGAATGTCCCTCTTACCAAAACTGTCTGACAGTTCTATCAATCAAGGATGGTCTCAAATGCCACCTCCTTCATGACATTTCTCCCCAGTGCACTTTTTCTTTTATTCTGAAGAAGGTTCTTTGTAAGTAGGAGACCCATGCAAATGACAGAACCCTTTCGCTGGTTTCCCTCTCCTGATTACACAGTCATTGCAGGGAAGGGGCTACCAGTCCAAGGGATGACAATGGACAATATTTTACTTCTAGATGTGGCTGTGTGACTTGTTTTTACCAGTCAGATGTAAGCTGCGTGAGAAGTCACTTCCGGGCTACCTTCGATACTCTTCCACCTCTTGGGCAGCTGAAAGCAGAAGATTCTGATTCTCTAGAGTCTGGCAAGAACTCAAAATAAAGACTGAATCCCTGGTTCAGTGTGGGCCTCTTGACCTAGAAGAGGTCACTGAGTTAAATGAGCATAAAATAATCCTCTATGGGGTTTAACCACTGAAATCTGAGGCTTCCTTTTTTACTATAAACATCTCCCAGATTAATATAAGTTGATATCCTCTTAGGGCTTGGCTCATTCTATTTTGTATGGCTGGTGCTCAAAAAGTATTTGCTAAATTAATCTGAAAATTCAGAGACAAACACAAAGACACTATTAACTAGGTCATACAGTCAGAGCACTGTTTGAGATTGCTGATGACTCCAAAATGTTCTTCCAACCCCATCTTTTTCAAACATCTCACCATCCAAGTCAGTTATTAAGCATAGTAAACACATTCTGAGATTAGTTGTTAGTTTGTTCTTGGCAAAGAGAAAATAAGATGTTTTGAGAATCGACGGTCATTCTGGGTGAATGTGGGTGCCAAATTTTCTTCTGGTTTTATGAGCCAGATGGCATAGCTGTGAACAAATAATGGCAAGATAAAAGATATTCCTCTTTGATTGGCAGGTGCTTGAGTCAGATTTTCAAATGAGACATAATTAACAGATAGGGGCCCTTGGCCAATAGTACTTTCATTCACACTCCAACTAGACTTTCATTGTGAAATGAAATGTTAGTATTATTTCTTTGGTTGAATTAAGTCAAACGAAAGGAAGACATTAGCTCCAAACCCCAAGCGTCATCAGGCCCTAACTAGACTGGGTCATTACTCTCCAAATCAAGCTTCAGACACATTCAGTATGATTGCATATTGGGTTAGAAAATAAAAATGTAAAGCTAGGCACAGTAACACGTGCCTGTAAGCTTCAGCCTATGAAGAGGCTGGGTCTGGGGGGGTCACAGTTCGAGTTCCACTTGGGACAACATAGCGAGAACTAGTCCAAAAAAAAGTAGCTGGTCCTGGTGGTACGCGCCTGTAATCCCAGCTACCTGGGAAGCTGAGGCTGAGGATTGCTTGAGTCTGTGGTACCCCGGGCAGCGTGAGCCTGCGATTCCACAGGGAAAAACAGTGAGACCTAGTCTGAAGAAAAAAAAAAAATCAAAGTGTAATTATGTATTTGAAAGGTGTATGTTTCTAAGGTGTATGTATGTATGCATGTATGTATCTAAAGGTGTATGTATCTAAAAGGTGTATGTATCTAAAAAGTTCTCATCACACATACAAAAATCTTTTTTTGAAACTTCATGGAGGTAGATTTTTTTTTGGTTTTTGTTTTTAATTTTTTAAAATTTTTATTTTGGCATATTTTACAATATATGATTGTATAACTGCTAATCCCCATGGGAATACCCCCCCACACCACATCTCCCCTGATCTCTTTGCCTCCTTTCTTTGTCCTTTAGTCCTTTAGTCTTTTTTTTTTTTCTTTTATCCATTTGATCCATTTCCTCATCCTTGGTGAGGGTGCGATTTCCCCGGACTTGGTAGAACGTGCTGTTTATCATTCCATGGAGGTAGATGTTAACTAAATTTTTTGTGATCATTTCACAATATATACAAATATGAAATCATTACACTGTACATCTGAAACTAACATAATCTTATATGTTTATTATGCCACAAACAACAAAGAAATGGAAAAAAGGAAATCAGAGTACAAAGCAGGGCTAAGGTAACTGGAAATTTCAATTTTCTTGAAATTACCCTTTAAATTCCTTCAGAGGTTTTTATTCTTTTCCTCATTGATTTATTTTATTTGCATTCCACCTCAGTGGAGGGTGTCCATCTCAGTGTCGCAAAGTGTCCCTGTTCCTGTCTCTATTCAGAAATATTTTCTTGTGTTTTATTATTTTAAAAAATGTATCTGAATGGACTACTACACCATCAGATTATTTCCCATAAGAGTTAATGAACACATATACATTTACATATATGTGTGTACATATATAAGCAAAAGCTTATATACATATATACGAGCAAAACCCACACTTTCTGATAGCAAGTGAACTGATTATGAGTTAGACCGACTTTGGGCGCTCATTAATTGCTCATAAAAATCAAATTACTGAGGTACAACCAGCATTTCCAAAACTGGAATAAAAATAAGAGAAAAAAATCAGAAGGTGCAGTACACACTATAGGGAGTGTGTAAGCATTAATGAAACTCCCATTTCAATTATTTGTATTTTAGCATATACTCTACAGAAATAGAATTAATCTCAGTGGAGGCTGAAGCCAAATAACTTGAAATTCGTTGGTCAATGGATATTTTCTGGCTATAGGGTTAATAATTTAGCTATGTATTGGTAGCTACCTATTCTCTTGGGGGGAGGAGGAAGAAGGGGAAAGATCAATATTTTAATTATTAGTGTTGTGGGGCACAGTGGCTCGTGCCTGTAAGCTTCAGCCTATGAAGCGGCCGGGGCTAGGGATCGCGGTTCGAGTCCCACCTGGGGCCCATAGCGAGACCTAGTTCCAAAAAAACAGCTGGGCGTGGTGGCACGCGCCTGTAATCCCATCTACCTGGGAAGCTGAGGCTGGGGATTGCTTGAATCCGTGGTACCCCAGGCAACGAGAGCCTGCGGTTCCACGGACATAAATAGCAAGACTTAGTCTCAAAAAAAATTATTAGTGTTGTTATCTGAGAAAAATGAAGAAATACATAGTTCTTCAAGAAAAAAAATATATAAGAAAAGCATTAATAATCCTTCTACAGTGAAAAACTTTAAAGCCTAGTTTCTAAAACATCCATAAAATTCATAAGGAAATGACCACATTCTCCTAAAATTGTACTAACACATTAATTTGCTTAATTGTTCACCTAAAAGATCCACTTTCTTTTCTTTCTTTTTTTTTTTTGACACTAGGTCTCGCTATCTTTGCCTGTGGAACCGCAGACTCTCGTTGCCCGGGGTATCACAGACTCAAGCCATCCCCAGCCTCGGCTTCCCAGGTAGCTGGGATTACAAGCGGGCACCACCACGCCCAGCTATTTTTTGGAACTAGGTCTCGCTACGGGCCCCAGGCGGGACTCGAACCGCGATCCCTAGACCCAGCCGCTTCCATAGGCTGAAGCTTACAGGCACGAGCCACCGTGCCCGGCTAAAAGACCCACTTTCTAAAAAGTTTATTGAGATGTAATTCATATAAGTTCACCCAGTTAAAGTAGTTGCATGTTCACTATGTTTAAGAGTTGCACAAATATCACCGCAATCTAATTTTAGAATATTTTCATCATTCCCTCCCTCCAAATTCCATGCCATTAGCATTAATTGCCCATTTTTTCCTTTCCCTAATCCTAATCAACCACTCTTCTCTTTTCTTAACTATTCTGAATATTTCATGCAAATGGCATCATACAATCATATAGACAGTCTTTTGTGATAGGTTTCTTTCATCAACTATAATGTTTTCAAGTTTTAGGCATTGTTACAGCATGTATCAATACATCATTCCTTTTTAATGTCTGATTAATATTCCATAGGGTGGGCATACTACATTTTATTTATTCATTAATTGATGGACACATTTGGGTCATTTTCATCTTTTGGCTATTATGGATAATGGCACTATAATACTGTGAGTTATAAAAATCTTCTTTGTCCAGTCAGATGACCAAAATATATTTCTCATATGCATTTAGTCTTTATCTACTCTTCCTGGCTCACAGGTCCCAAAATCCCTATAATTTCCTAGGTACTGAGAGTGGGAAATGTGTCACTTTTTTGTGTGAATGAGGTGATTTTTGGAAGCACATTTGGATGGGGGCTGATGGCCAGAAGAAACAACCATATGATTAGAGGGTTGGAACTTCTAGTCTCACCTCTATACTTCAGGAAGGGAGAGAGATTAGAGATTGAGTTCTATTGCCAATGACCAGTGAGTCCATCAGCTGCACCTAGAAGAGTACTTCTGGGTTGATGGCATATGGAAAGTGGGGGAGAACAGTGTACCTGGAGGAAACATAGATGCTCTGCAATTTTTCCCCACCCTTTGCCCTATGAACATTTTTCAACCTAAGGACGGGTGCACAAGAGCCTCTAATTTATATAGCCAGTTGGTCAGAAGTTAGACTTGAGACTGGCTTTTTTTTTCTTTTTTTGAGACTAGGTCTCGCTATTTTTGCCTGTGGAACTGCAGGCTCTCGTTGCCTGGGGTACCACAGACTCAAGCAATCCCCAGCCTCAACTTCCCAGGTAGCTGGGATTACAGGCGCGCGCCACCACGCCCAGCTGTTTTTTTGGAACTAGGTCTCGCTAAGGGCCCCAGGTGGGACTCGAAACGCGATCCCTAGTCCCGGCCGCTTCATTGGCTGAAGCATAAAGGCATGAGCCACCGTGCCCAGCCGAGACTGGCTTTTCGATGCTATTATTTTATGCTTTTGCTTTATTATTCTATATTAGAATAATTTTATTCTACTTCTTTATATTATTTTATTATAAATAGAATAGTTTTTTAAATGTCATGCTGTATTGTTCATTACTAGTGGTTAGAAATGCAACTGACTTTTTAAATTAATTTTACATCCTGCAATCTTGTTGACCTTTATTAATTCTAACAGGTTGAGCTGGGTGTGGTGGCGTGTCTGTATTCCAAGTACTGGGAGGCAAGAGGCCTGGGATCACTTGAGTTAATGGGTTCGAGACTACCCTGGGTAACATAGGCCTGGTCATGAAAAAGCAGCCAGCCATGGTGGCACATGCCTGTTATCCCAGCTACCTGGGAAGCTGAGGCTGGGAATCACTTGAGTCCGCAGGGTTGGGATTATCCCAGGTAACATAGTGAGATCTGGCCTCAAAAAAAAAAAAAAATTCTAACAGGTTCTAAGTATGCCTTTCCCCTCCCCCCCAGACTAGAACAGTAGAGAGGAGTTGTGAGAGCAGAAATTATTGTTCTGCATTAAAGGTAAAGGCATTCAGTCTTTGAATGTCATGAGTACAGTATTACCTGTGAGCTTTTCATAGATGCCACTTCTTGGGGGGAAATGTCCCCTTTTATTTCTGCTTTATTGAGTTTTTTTTGTTTAATCACAGAAAAGTGTGGTTTAATGCTTTTGCTGTGTATTGAATCATTTTCCCCTTTATTCAAATAAGATGTTTTTATATTGATTTATTTTTGGATGTTGAACAACTTTGTATTCCTGGGATAAATCCTACTAGGTCACAGTATATAATGCTTACATGCTCCTGCAATATTTTCCTCTTAAGATGTGTTTCAGCCGGGTGCGGTGGCATGTGCCTGTAATCCCAGCTACTTGGGAGGCTGATGCTGGGGATCACTTGAGTCTGCGGGTTCAAGACAATCCTGGGCAACATAGTGAGATCTAGTCTCTTAAAAAAAAAAAGATGTGTTTCAATTTGGTATCAAATTAATACTGGCCTCATAGAATGAGTTGGGAAGCATTCTCTTCTACTATTTTTAGATTTTGTGAATGGTGTTACTAAATTTTTCTTAAATATTTCCTTAAATGATGAATGGAGTCACCTAAACTTGGGCTTCTCTTTATGGGGAATTATTAAATTACTAATTTGAATCATAACTTATAGTTCTCTTCAGGTTTTCTGTTCTTCTTAAATCGGTTTTGGTAGCTTGCATCATTCTATGAATTTATCCATTTAATATAGGTTAGTTTATTGGCATACAGTTCATAAAATCCCTTAATATTTTATCTCTGTAAGTTTGGTGATGCTGTTCCCTTTTCATTTCCACCTTTTCTATTTTTCTTAATCAATCTAGCCAAAGTTTTATCATTTTTTAAAAGAGAATAGGTCTTACTACGTTGCCCAGGGTTGTCTTGAACCCACAGACTCATGTGATCCCTAGCCTCAGTCTCCCAGGTAAATGGGATTACAGGACAGACATACGCCACCACGCTCGGCAGTTTTATCAATTTTATCAGTCTTCTCAAACAGCAGTTTTTGAATTCATTTTCTGTTATTTTCTATTTCCTTTTTGTCTTTCCTTTATGCTAATATATCTCATCAGGTGAGCACAGTGGTGTGTGCCTGTAAGTGGCAGCCTAGGAAGCCGCGGTGGGGACCGAGGAGATTGTGGTTCGAGTCCCGCTCCGGGCAAGTAAGGAGACCTAGTTCCCAAAAAGTAGCTGGCCGTGGTGGCGCGTGCCTGTCATCCCAGCTACCTGGGAAGCTGAGGCTGGGGATTGCTTGAGTCCGTGGTACCCTGGACAACATGAGCCTGCGGTTCCACAGGCAAAAATAGCGAGACCTAGTCTCAAAAATATATTTATATATGTATATATAATATTTTTTGTTTGTATTCCTCAATTGCTACCTACTTTTGTCTTAAATAGATTTCTTATTCCTTATTTCTTTTACAATATATATTTCAATTATTTTCTTAGTGATTATCCTGGGGATTACAATTATCAACTCAAAAGCAATTTAATTTGAATTAATACTGGCTTTATGTAAATAGTACACAGAAACTTTGCTTCAAAATAGGACTCTTTTATCAATATCTTTTGTATTATTATTGTCACATAAATAGCATATTTATAAGGGCATGAATATAATTTTAATTGCTATTTTATTCAATTATCCTTTAAATCAGAAAAAGAAGAGGCACACATAAGTCCATTTGTACTGCTATTTATGTTTACCTATGCATTCCCAAGAAAAGAGGGGAAGCCTAGAAGGCAGAATCAACCAGAATGCTAAAGTTCCTCATTACATACTCTGATATTTGTTCTCAAAGGTAGAAATATGGAGCTTTTGATGGCATGTATTATTTCTGTCATTTTCCTTCATATTCCTAGTATTAAGTATGGTCCAGCACAGGGTCATTATCTCTTTATGTGAACCCAACTACTGTCTACTAGTATCCTAATATAAATCCCAAAGGACTTTTTAGTATTTTCCATAGGGCAGATCTACTAGTGAAAAATTCCCAATTTTGTTTATATTTATTTGAACACCATCTCCATTTTTGAAGGAGTTGCACAATTCTGAGAGTTTTTCCTGTTTAAGCATTTTTTTTTTTTTTGAGACTAGGTCTGGCTATTTTTGCCCGTAGAACCACAGGCTCTCGTTACCCGGGGTACCACGGACTCAAGCAATCCCCAGCCTCAGCTTCCCAGGTAGCTGGGATGACAGGCGCGCGCCACCACACCCAGCTATTTTTTTGAAACTAGGTCTCGCTACGGCCCCAGGCGGGACTCGAACCTCGATCCCTAGCCCCGGCCGCTTCATAGGCTGAAGCTTATAGGCACGAGTCACCGTGCCCAGCCCCCTGTTTAAGCATATTGAACATGCCATTAAACTAACTCCTGACCACCATAGTTTCTGATGAGAAACGGCTTAAATTCACTGAAGATCATTGTAGGTGAGGTGTTTTCAAGATTCTCCCCGGATCTTTGGCTGTATAAAGTTTGATTATGATGTATTTCAGTGTGGATTTTTTTGGTTGACCCCTCTTAGAGTTTGCGGAGGTTCCAGGATGTATAAATTAATCCACTAACAGCCTACACCCTGTGGGAGAGGCATTTATGCATCATCGCTAACCAATCTCTTTTGTGTGAGTCACAAAACCCTCAGTGACCAGAGTGATGAGGTCAACTGCCTTGCTGATGCTGATATACAGCCAAGGGTATTCAATAAACCTAAGGACAGTTCAGTTAAAAAAAGAAAAAATGTCATCCATTCAGAGAAAAATGGAAAGCATTTGTCTAAGGTCATACCACCCTGAACGCACCCATTCTTCTTTGAAAACATCTTAGTTAGAAAATATGCATTAATGATATTATTAAAAAGGAAACAAGATACTTAAAGACTAAAGCTCAAGTTGGTGCCACAGGAAGTCACTATACAACTAATATTAACTGCATCCAGCACCATCTTTCTTAACCTCTCCTCTAACTTCCCATAGGATCTCACTGCACAGAGAAAAACATAGATGAACCGCTTACACTCTGGTTATTTTATTTTATTTTTTTGAGACTAAGTCTCACTATTTTTGCCCCTGGAACCACAGGCTCACGGTGCCCAGGTTCCACAAACTCAAGCAATCCCCAGCTTCAGCTTCCCAGCTGGGATTACAGGCGCGCGCCACCACATCCAGCTGTATTTTTTTGGAACTAGGTCTTGCTATGGGCCCCAGGAGGGACTCGAACCACGATCCCTGGCCCCGGCTGCTTCATAGGCTGAAGCTTACAGGCCCGAGCCACCGTGCCCAGCCTTGGGGGCCATCATCTTCTATGTCAGCAATACTATGACGATCAAAAGAGCATACTGACCAACCATTTCGTACATGACAGGTTCTCAATCAGAGTCCGTTCCTTCCTTACCTTCTCAGGCAATGGGAATTTCTTTCATGCCTGCTAATGCCTAACCTCAAAGTTCACCTCTTTTTTCTTCTTTCAGCATTAACGATGTAAAGAGTTTCTTCAAGAGTTGTTCTAACTACCTAAAATTAGAAACTTCTATTTAAAGAGTCTGTTGATTTGATCTAAGTCTGTCATGCAACCAAATGGGTTTACTTCTGATGAATGTTAGTGGCTATAGCCTCAGGTAATTCTCTAATGAAGATTGACATCAGAATTATTTTTGGCATCATGTGCACATCTCTCCTTTCTTTTTTTTTAATTATAGGTAACTCGAGTGTTCTAGAAACTCACATCGAGCAAAATGCACACCCACAGCCACTGAAAAAACCTGTTTGAGGAGAACTGTTCTCCATCCAGCCCTTTTTGCTCAACTTTCTTTGCTCCTCATTCGGTTCTGTAAATACAGGTTTATATTTAGCCCCGTCTTGAATCTCCATATGTTCCTTCTAAAAACATTTCCTACTAAGGAATTTTCAATACTTGATCTCTGGGAGGACAACTCAGCATGTGTGAGGGTGTAGGTGTGAGCTAGGGTTGCTGCTGGGGTTCTCGCGACTAAACCAGGAGTCCAGCTAGTCCTGCAAAGTCTCCCAACCCCGTGGCCCTCTCCTGCTTTTCCAGAAAACTAGCTGCTGTTGACCCAGGAATGTCAAACACAGTGTCGGCGGAGGTGGATTTCCTCTCTCTCTCTTTTTATTTTTGAGACTAGGTCTTGCTATTTTTGCCCGTGGAACCGCAGGCTCTCGTTGCCCAGGGTACCACAGACTCAAGCAATCCCCAGCCTCAGCTTCCCAGGTAGCTGGAATGACAGGCGCACGCCACCACGCCCAGCTGTGTTTTTTTGGAACTAGGTCTCCCTACGGGCCCCAGGCGGGACTCGAACCATGATCCCTAGACCCAGCCGCTTCATAGGCTGAAGCTTACAGGCATGAGCCACTGTGCCCGGCGGGTTTCCTCTCCTCCCCTCCCTCTCTGCTCTGGGCAGAGTTGGGAGTGAGTATTCAGGTGACAGCAAAGGTCAGGTCCTGGTGACAATTTATTAGCAGGGAGGGGCTGCACAGGAAGGCGGGTGGCTGGAGTTTCCCAGGCCAGCCCAAGGCCCTAGACCTGGACCTGCAGTTCTTTTCAGGGCCTGCACCTGGGTACCCCTCTCCCACCAGCCCTAAGGTCTCAGGTGGTAGGAACCCATCTACATGGAGCTGCCCCGAATTATAGGCAGGGTGAAGGGTTTGCGTACAGGTTCTGGGTTTGCTCTGGGTAGCCTAGGTTGCCTCATCTCTTTTTTTTTTTTTTTTTTTTTTTTTTTTTTTTTTTTTTTTTTTTTTTTTGAGACTAGGTCTCGCTATTTTGCCCATGGAACCGGAGGCTCTCGATGCCTGGGGTATCACAGACTCAAGCAATCCCCAGCCTCAGCTTCCCAGGTAGCTGGAACTATAGGCGCGCGCCACCACGCCCAACTATTTTTTTGGAACTAGGTCTCGCTATGGGC
>PVHY01031482.1:0-12621 GCA_004024945.1 Uropsilus gracilis | reverse complement strand
TTCTTTTTGGCTTATTTCCGCCAATATGAGTTTTTCCAGCTCCATCCAGGTCGCTGCGAATGACATGTGTTTGTCCTCCTTGATGGATGCGTAGTATTCCATCGTGTATATGTACCACATTTTTTTTAGCCAATCATCCGTTTGGGGGCATTTGGTTTGTTTCCAATTCTTTGCAACTGTAAACAGGGCTGCAACGAACTTGCGTGTACATGTGTCCTTTTGAATTAATGTCTTCATGTTCTCTGGGTATATTCCTAGAAGTGGGATTGCTGGGTCACCACACTCATTATTAAATCCCTTCTCTCTGTTCCTCTTATGAGAAGGCTTGGCTTCCCTTCTCCAAGTCTCCACCCACCAGGGCACAATGGCTGCTATCTTAATACAGCTTTACCATGTTGGGGCCACAGCCCCCCAGTTTCACCAGAGCACCCCTATCAATTCAATGACCTAGAAATATATAGCCTTCTACTTATGCCACAACATCCATTTAAAACTCACTCTTGTCTTTGTGGACTTTAGCAGTAGGCACTCACTGACAAGCACTTCCTTTTTGAAAAGGCACTGACTCCCAGATGGAATTAGGTACAATGCCAGGAATTTCCACTCATTCTTTGAGACTATGTCTCGCTATTTGCCCATGGAACCACAGGCTCTCGTTGCCCGGGGTACCACGGACTCAAGCAATCCCCAGCCTCAGCTTCCCAGGTAGCTGGGATTACAGGCACGCACCACCATGCCCAGTTATTTTTTTGGAACTAGGTCTCGCTATGGGCCCCAGGAGGGACTCGAACCGCGATCCCTAGCCCCGGCCGCTTCATAGGCAGAAGCTTACAGGCACGAGCCACCGTGTCTGGCCTTCCACTCATTCTTATGGTGAGTGATAACAGTATTTGTAGTGATAAATGTTAATTAGTTTTCTAGGGGAGTTATTATAAAGGATTAGGTGCAAGCACATATTCATATCCACTCTGAGAATCCCAGTATACTTATTAGAGGGCAGGATAATTTTAAATGTCAGACAGCATAAATAGCATCCTTGAACTTGCTTCACTATGATATAGTAAGCTACAACTTTCCTCACTGCCATTAGGAGCATTTGGAAGTTTAATCTGTTGATCTGTATTTTGATACTTCAGACTCTGGAGTCTCCTGAAATTGTTACAGTCTGGGTTTTGGTTATCTATAAGAGCAAAGGACTGAAAATGATCCCTGTGACTATCAATTGAGCCTTTCTTAATAAACCGTACATTTATTTAAAAGAAAAAGCAACTCTGTATGCGCTGACAAGGATTGGTTCCCAAGCTAATTTATTAAAATACAAAGCAAGGTATAGAGCTGAATTTGTAATTATGTCTGTATATACATAGAATATTTTTTTAAGTGCCATGATTATCTCTGAAAAGGAGATCTAACTGACTGGGCACAGGGAGGGAGTTATACTTTCTATTTACTATATAGAAAAAAGATTTGAAATTTTGTAATAATTAGATTTCACAATGTGTGTAATGAGTTTATTTACAGGTTTAAAATGTTTTATTAACTTAAAAAAAAATAGACCCTGGACTTGTGCTGGTATCCCAACTATGGTTGCCAAATAAGATACTGGATACCTAGTTAACTTTGATTCTTATGAAAAATGAATATACTTAGGTATACGTATGTCCCAAATATAATATAGGATATATTTATAGTAAAACTTTATCTTATTTATAGTAAAACTTATCTTATTTATCTGAAATTCTAATTTAACTGGGTATATTTTATTTTTATCTGCTTAATATGATAACCCTAGTCCCAGTCCTGCAGATAACAGGCAGGAACCTTCAATAGCAGTGATAGTCTTATGAAAGCAGCCCAATCAGTCATGGAAGTAGAGATAGTTCAGACTCCAACATGGGGCACCCTGAAGGTGGATTTAAGCCAAGGTGGGCCCTGGTGGAGCTAAAGAAAGGTAATTTCTAGTATGTAGTCTCCAACATCCAAGAAGGATAGGCTCCATATTTAGAGAGAACTACTCTAGTCTCTGAGAAAGAACTGGTTGAGCCTCCAAGGGGACTCAAGGGGACAAGGGGACTCCAGAACAAAGAGAGAAGAGAAGGCCTCTATTCCTGACATTTGAAGAAAGAAGGTGGACCAGCAGCTGCTTCTAGCAGCTGACCACTGAGGAATATAAGTTGAGACCTTTGCAGAGACTGGGCTTCCAGGCCTGTCTTTGACATTGCCTGACAGGAACACCAAGGCCCTGGGTTTTGGTGTCTCTAGAGCAGTTTGTTGGTGGTGCACTTTTGGTGACCATCCCTGAGCATTGCTGCTGTCCAGCACTCATGATGACAGGTTACTGGTGCTCCACTTATCTAATAGAAACTAAGAGGTAACTGGCTCCTTTTGGCTATGTTAAGCTCTTTGTTACATCTTTATAGACTAAGCCTCATTGTTGTTGGAACCTGGGATCTCTTGCAATTGTGCATACAGGTGGAAGAACCTACAGTATCTGTGTCAGGTGTTTATTTCTTTGTTACTGGGCAGGAGCTGGCAGCAAATGTAATGATCTTAATCTAAATCCAATCAAGGACTCTAGCAGTGTGATTCAAGTGTTAATCACCTCTAGGGTGGGCACATTGAGGTGGATTTAAGCCAGGGCCTCCAAGTGAAAAGAGACCTGAAGGTGAGAAGGGAATTTCAGGGGAAAAGACCCAGAAAGAAAGAACCAGCACCTGAGAAGGACCCAGAGAAGGAACTAAAAGGGAGCCTCAAAAAGCATTTGCAAGTGAGAACTCTTCCAGACCTGAGAGAGAAGACCGCCATTTCTGGTCCTCAAAAAAGGAAAGGGTCAAGCAGCTGCATCCAGCAGTCAACTGTCTACTGAGGAAGAGAAGCTGAGGCCTCTACAGAGACTTGACTTCCAGTACTGTCTCTTTCATTGCCTGATGGGAGCATCAAAGGCCCAGGGCCTGGTGTTCCTAGCTTATGTGCATGAGTGGAAGACAGTATAAGGCAGTGTCTTAATGGCTCTCCTTAGGCTTGTCCCCAGCCTGTGCATACAGTAGCAAGGTCAAACTACTTTTTAAAAAGACAAAAACAAAATTATTAACTAAAAAGAGAAACTAGGCAAGAGTCACTGAAATCGGGTAAGAAAACAAGCAAAACCGGTCACACACCAGGTTTTAGATTCATCCCAGTCCGCGCATAAGCAGTAGCAAAACCACACTAACTTTAAAGAGGAGGCAAAAACAGATTTACTCATTAAAAGACAAAATAAACAAAGTCACTGAGAGTACAAGGAACCCCTTTGGTAATCTTACCCACCTGTTCAGTCTCTAGTCCAAAAGGCTACAAATGGCTTTCAGCCATGTGCTTCCTCAAAATGGCACTGTCCCACCTTCAAGACAGATGAAGAAGCCAAGATGACACCATATCTCCTGCTTCTAAAGTCAAGCCAGAAAAAGCCAAGATGGTGCTGTCAATCCTTTTTCAAAAGCAGAAGGTTAAAATCCAATGAGGATGCCAGGATGGTGTCGGCAATTCTCCAAAAGTCACAGCTCTGTAATTCTTTCAGCTCCAACCCCAAAGTGGCCTGAAAACCAACAAAACTCACTTGATACAGCAGTAGCAACCACTTCAGATGTCCCACAATGAAACAGCAACACAGCAAGTCTCTTCAGGTCTCCAGACAATTTCCAAACTTTGCAGTTTCAAAGTTAAACCAAGTTCTCAGCTACCAAATTTCCAAGTCAGTTTACACGAGTCACAACTTTCTCCAACATGCTTCCCCAGGCTCCTCAGCCCAGGCCCAGGATAGGGCCTGTGCCTTGCCTGCTCCTGCACCTAGAAGCTGGAAGCTCCTGCTGCTCCTCTGCTCTCCTCTGCTCTCTTCTGCTCTCCTCTGCTCTCCCACTTCTCTCTCCTCTCCATGTGTTTTTCTCAGTCTCTCCCTAATTTCCTGAACCTCTTCTCTCATGAAAAGGCTTAACTTCCCTTCTCCAAGTCTGCTATTCTAAGGCTGCTATTCTAAAGCAGCACCACCAGCACTGTAGGCCACAGCCCTCCAATTTCACCATAGTCCACCTATCATCACTGAAACTAGCTGGGCACTGTGGCTCGTACCTGTAAGATTCAGCCTATGAAGTGGCTGGGGCTAGGGATCGTGGTCTGAGTCCTGTTTGGGGCAACACAGCTAGACCTAGTCCCAAAAAATAGCTGGGCATGGTGGCGCACGCCTGTAATCCCAGCTACCTGGGAAGCTGAGACTGGGGATTGCTTGAGTCTGTGGTACCCCGGGCAACATGAGCCTGTGGTTTCACAGGCAAAAATAGCAAGACCTAGTATCAAAAAAAAAAAAAATCACTGAAACTACAAGGGACCCCTTTGGTTATCTTACCATACTGGCCAGTCTCTATGTACAAAAAGCTGCACATGGGCCCTTCAGCCATCGAAAAGATGGAAAAGATGGCCTTTATCCCACCTTCAACCCTTCAAATCAGTAACAGGAGTTTCAAATCAAACAGAGAAAAAAGATGGCATTGTAGATTCACTTCCAAGAGGCACTGCTCTAGCATTCTTCTTGCTTCAACTCTAAAGTGGCCAGAACTAGCAAGACTCACTAGAAACAGCAACAGCTACCACTTTCGATGCCTCACACTGAAAACAGCAGCATTCCCAAGTTCTCTTCAGGTCTCCAGACAAATCCTAACCTTTTCTGTTTCTAAGTTAAAACAAGTTTCCAGTACCGAGTTTCCAAGTTAGCTTACTAGGCCACAACTTTCTTCAACATGCTTCCCTGGACTCCTCACCAGCCCAGGCTGGGGATGGAAATCCACAGTATGGCTTCCTTTCACGCCTTGCTGCATGCCACATATGGCATATGCAGCTGTGGGGCCCCTGATAGGGGGTGCCTATCCCCCTTAGTGTCATTGTCTCCTGTTTTAAGATTGCAAATTTTAAGGAAGATATGCTAAAATGTGAGAATGGCCTTGATTAAAATTTTCTTTCAGAAAGATACAAGGGGGAGGAAGAAGTAAAACAGATTTTTTTCTTTGTAATGTGATAACTCAGGAGCTGATACTGGAAGGTGGGAAAACAGATATAAGGATATATAAAGAGGGTTGAAACAAAGAAAAAAAGATTTTGATTCTGCCATTTGTGGGATGAAGATGTGAGCCATGTGAACTTGGCCATATGGCCAAGGTCTGGAACCTGCAGCCTTTGGCTGGCCCAGGCTAGGAATGTGTCTGTTAAAGAAGTTAAGGAGTTTGAAGATTTGAACTCCTTTGTTCAAATTTGTTGGAGTTTATTTTGCTGTGTCTGGGAGACGCTGGGAAAAAGTCAGGCCTGAAAAGAAAGTGAACTTTGCTGGTTCTGGTACTATAGAGCTTTTTTCTACTACCTGAGGAGGACAAGGAGAAGACGGCATGGAAGAGTTGGAGCATGCCAAAGGAAGATGTCTTCAAGCATGTGGAGATTAACTCTGACTAATGTTGGTGAGATGATCAGGACTGAGAGACTGGGGATTTTTGGACAATCTGGGGAAAGGACTTTGGACAATGTTGAGAAAGGTTTTGGACAATGTTAAAGTAATTTGGAGTTTTACTGACATGGGGTTTTTTTTTTCAGCAATTATGAAATCACTTTGTTTAGTAATAAAGTAGTCTGCACTCTGAGAGTCTTGCTTTGGCTTGGGATGTTGGTAAACAGGCTGAGGATGGTGGAAAAAAAACCCTGGAAGTGTAAAAGAGTAAGTGTAAATTGAGGGAAACTAGTCTAAAGTTTAAACTGTGTTTCTAAGTTTTTCTTTTTTAGGTCTGAGAGAAGGGTAACTGATTTTTGCATACCAATAGTAGGTGAACAGTGAAGATGCTAATTAACTGCTTAGAGCCTACTTCCTAGGAAAGAGCAGACAGAGGTATTAAAAGTGTAAGTCAAAAAGTTTTCTTTAAAGCTGGGCACAGTGGCTCTGAAGTGGCTGGGCCTAGGGATCGCGGTTCAAGTCCTGCTAGGGGCAACACAGCGAGACCTAGTCCCAAAAAATAGCTGGGCGTGGTGGCACGTACCGTAGCTGAGGCTGGGGATTGCTTGAGATCATGGTACCTGGGCAAAATGAGCCTGTAGTCCCATAGGCAAATAGTAAGACCTAGTCTCAAAAAAAATAAATAAATAAGTTTTTTTTTCACCCAGTTTCACCCCCAGCCTACTTGGTGTCCATCTGCTTTCTCTCCCCCTTTGCATCCATTCTCCTTAAATGCCCTCTCTCTGTTCCTCTCTCAAGAAGCCTCAGCTTCCCTCCTCCAAGTCTTTGCCCACCAGGGTAAAATGGAACAACCCAAATGCAGCATTACAAAGGTGGGGCCATAAACCCCCAATTTCACCATATCACCATTACCTGTTTCACAACCATTTATTTTCTTCATGACTTTGGATTGAATTAAATCAGTTTCCTCTGAAGCAGAAGGAAGGAAGGGAAGCCAAGTAAATGTATGATCACAGATTCAACCTGTCCTGAAGGAGAATTCTGGAGTTTAAGTTCATCCTTAAGGTTGCACCAGTCTGTGTCAGGATTTCTGGTGTTTTATGCTCCCACACCTGCAGCACGAATGGGGAAAGGAGGGAAATATAGATTCTCAGCACTTCCAGTCTCTTCACATGCATGTAAATTGGCTCCAGCAATTGGTGGACAATCAGCCCAAAGGCCAGAGCTGTGGTTTTTGGACGTACACAAAACTGAGAAGACTGAGAGAACTATGAACTATGAAAGGGACAACCAGTAGGTCACTGGAAGAAACAGGGAATAGGGAACCTCTTGTTTCTGCCTTTGGTTCCTGAGCCTCTATGATCCTCTTATTGGGGACCCAGCAGCAGTAATGATTATCACTGGCAGTACAAACCACAACCTGAAGACAATCCTGTTGGGGTATCGTTTAATAAGGTTAAAATCCAAGTCCATCCCCTTTGTCAGTAGGCAGGTTCGGAGGTTTGAATAGATAAAGGAAATTGTTAAGGTTTGAATAGATAAAGGAAATTGTTAAGACCTCATTGGGAATGAGGTCATAAGACGGATCACTTTGACCCTAACTAGGGAAGCAGGGTCGGAGCATTGTGTGTCAAAGGTCAATGACCAAGACCTAACACCCCACCTCCCAAACTAACTCCCAAACTAACTTCCCTGTCATGAAAAGTTTGTGAAAAAAGGATATAAAAGAGAAGCCCAACTCCTTGTTTTGGCACAGAGCTCTCTTGGTCTCACCTCTGCTTCTCTTAGCAGTATATTTTAATAAAAGCCTCCTTTATCTTTTCCACTGTTTCTGGTCAATACTTCACCCCTTGTGTCCCCTGCCTTACCTTGGTCTTTCCACACTTAGCTCTGCATTTAAGGGACAATTCCACATTTTATCAGCCTAGTATATTCTAACTGATGTGTGATCATTCAGCGGTTCCTGGGATCATCAGTGGACTCCATGTTCATGTATATGAAGTGGGTTCATTGACGTAAGGTGTTATTATTTCAGCAAATCAGATGTTCTGAGAGGAAAATCACTTCTGGCATATGTATCTGTCTGGTCAGGGTAAATTGAGTCATAGATCCCTTGAAGAGGGATTGGAGGACTCTCTGTTGTATACAAAGATAGTACTGCAGGGAGTTCTGGTTACCTGCTGCTATATATTATATTAAACATGAGATTACTGTAAAACTGACCAAAATATGTGAAATCAAGCAAAGAATTTCCCTGTACTCTCTGCTGACCTCTGCTCCTACAGGCAAACCCTGCTTCCCTAATTGCAGTTTACCCACTTCTGCACATCTCCCACTCACCCTTCTCTCCATTCTGAGGCACATAACCTATCTTATATCTGGTTTTCTAATTGTTTCTGGCTCAGAATTTGGAGATTAATCTCCTTTGGGCCTGTTGGCATAAATAAAAACCTTTTTCTCTCCCTCTCCACCTTTCCAAGTGCTGCCTGAATTGTTTGACAGAATCTTCCTGTAACAATATTAAAGAACAAAGTTCTTTAGGGAGACTGTTGCTAGCTGACTTCAAGAAATACTATAATTCTGCTGCAATTAACCAAAAAAAGGTATTTCAGAAAGCACAGACACATAGGTCAAGGTAGAAGAATGGAGATCCTGAAATTAGACCCAAACAAATAGAGTCAACAGATAATATAACAAAGATTGAAAGATAAAGTGGAGAAAAAATGGGGTTTTTTGATAAATTATGCTATAAAATTGATGACAATATTAAAAATTATAGATATCTATACATTTTTTTGTTCAAGATATCATAGACCTAAATTTAACACTATAAAACTTCTAGAAAATAATGGAAGGAAATTTTGGTGACCCTGGAATTTTCAGATATGAGTCCAAAAGTATGCTCCATGAAATCAAGAAAGTTATACCTTATTAAAATGAAAAAGATATAGCTTTGTTCTGTTTCTAAGACATTTTTATAAACAATAAAGAGAAAAATCACAAATTGGGAGAAAATATTTTCAAAACATATCTGAAAAAGAGCTTTTTCCAAAATATACAGATAACTCTTATGTTCTGTATGCTCATGCTCAACATCACTTGTCACTAGGAAATTACAAGTTAAAACAATGAGGTACCACTATATATCTATTGGAATGAATAAGATCTGACAGTAACAAATGCTGATGAGGCTGTACATCAAGCAGAACTCTCATTCATTGATACTGGAAATGCAAATTGCGACAATGACCTTGTGAGACAGTTTGGCCAAACTGTCACATTGCAGAATATATTATAGAACAAAGTGTATTCTATTCTAAGGACTTGGCTCCAATGTTCTATGGAAGGAATGAGCCAGCAGTGACCCAGGAGAGCCAATGGTCTATTTCCACTCTGAAAATAAACAGTTTCAAGAACCCATGAAGAAATATGAATTCTTATTAGGATAGTCTCTTCAATAAATGATGCTGGAAAAACTGAACTGCTGTATGCAATGGAATGAATCTAGACTACTGCCTTACACCATACACAAAAACCAACTCAAAATGTATAAAAGACTTGGAGTAAGCCTGAAACCATAAAATATATAGAAGAAAACATGACATTCCACAACCTATACCAAAAAAATGTCTTCCAGGACACATCTATATAAGCAAAGAAAATGAAGAAAAGCATAAACTATTGGGAATATATGAAACTAAAAAGTTTCTGCGCAGCAAAAGAGACAATAATCAAAACAAACAGACACCCAAGTGAATGTGAAAAAAAAGTTTGCACTCCACTCAACTGACAGGGGTTTGTTATCAAAGATCTACAAAGAACTCACACAGCTTAACAGAAGTGAAGTCAAAAACCCAGTCAACAAATGGGGAGAAGGACCTAAAAGACATTTATCCAAAGAAGAAATACAATTGGCAATAGGCATATAAAAAAATGCTCAACATCACTTATAATTAGGGAAATATAAATCTAAACCACAATAAGATACCATCTTACATCAGTAAGAATGGCCCATATCAAAAAAAAAAAAAAAAAACAGGCAACAACATGTGCTGGCCTGAATGTGTAGAGAAAAGGAACAGGTTTACACTGGTGGTGGGAATTCAAACTGGTTCAGCCACGATGAGAAGCTGTCTGGAGGACCCACAAACCACTGAAAATGGAACTACCATTCTATCCAGCAGTCCCAACTCTGGGAATCTACCCAAAGGACACAAAAACACTAATTCAAAAGGGCACTTATACTCAGATGTGTATTGCAACATTATTTACAATAAACAGGATATGGAACCAAAATGCCCCAAAACAGATGAATGGATCAGAAAGTTGTGGGATAGGTACACAATAGAATACTACTCATCAATCAAAAAAGACAAATTTGATGCATTTGTGATAATATGGATGTACCTAGAAGGAATCATGATAGCAGAAATAAGCTAGAAATAGACATACTGGATGATCTTGCCTGTATTTAGAGTACAGGAATAACAAACAAACAAAAGGACAAGTAAAACTTAAAACTAACTGTAAGTAGAACTGAAGCATAAAGCAAGAGAGGAGGGGGGTATATTTGGGGAGGGATGACCACAAGTGATGAAGATGATGGTTCACAGATGACAAGGTAGTGGGATAACCTCAGGTTATATAACAATGTAAAAAAAAAAACAAAACAAAACATATATATATACTTTATTTTTAAAATAAAAAATTGTATTTTATTTTATTTTTAAAAATTGACTATATAGACCACACACACACACACACACACAAACACACACACACACACGTGTGTGTGTGTGGGTGTGGTGTGTATAGTCAATTTTTAAAAATAAAATAAACATAAAAAATATGGGTTCTTAGAAACATTTCAAGTTCAAAGGGAGGAAAAAACTCCCAGTTGGAGAGCAAAGAGGAGAAATTCTTTCTTTTTGAAAGAGGGTCAACCATTATATTTTACAAAGACCTTCAGTTGATTGGCTAAGACCCAGTACCACTAGAAAGGACAATGCTTTCCTCAATCTACCAATTGAAATGTTAAACTTGACTCTAAACACCCAGAAAAATGTTTGACCAATGAACTATCGCAACACAGATGGGCTATCTATCAGTACTTCATCCTTTTGCTCCCCTTTGTCACAATGATCAGTTTGGCTGACAGAAACACCTGCCCTTAAAGCACCTGGTGATTTTGCTCCCCAGTTCTTGGGGTTCAAAGAGGAATACTTTCAAAGCATTACTTAAATATTCAGTATTATGACTTCCCATTGCCAGCAACTGTGAATCCACTGCCCATTGCATGAACCCCAAAGCCAAAGGGGAAATCCCCGACTTTGCCAGGGAAGCCCTGACTCTGTGAACTCCCAAAGACAAAAGTGGGACCCTAATATCCCAAGGGGAGTCCTTACTCTATAAAGGCCCAAAGGCCAAAATGGGGTCCCCCAACATACCAAAGGGACTTGCACTCTCTGAACCCCCAAAGTCAAAGTGAGAGACACACTTTTACCATAGGATCCCCTAATCTGCCTGAGACAAGTCCCTTGATGTGAAACCAAAAATTCAACCAGGAGTTCCCCACTTTTCTCAGGGTCCCTGAGAAGCCCCCACTGGCCAAAGTGGGCCCTTCCACCTTGGGTACCCCTCCAGGTGTTAACCTCCTTCATACCATTGAGCCAGGTCATTCAGTTTGTTGCCACCAGCAGATTAGCGTTTGGTAGTTTGCTTTACCTGTTCACTAGGAGCCCAATGGAAAGCTACTTTGGTCAGTGGGGTGAGGGTGGGTTGATAATTAAAAGCTTCCTTGGTTGTGATTTCTCCTGCCTAGAGGAACTCCACTTGATCTTTTGATCTTCTTAGGAATATTTCACCAATATTTCATATTATGGGCTATCTGCCAATGACTACTTCTTTATAATTTCAACATTTTCCTTAATAAGTTTTACAAATTTTAGATGTATAAAACTTCTAAATGCGTTTATGTGTCTCATGCTATCTTCTATATCCTGTACACTAACAGCAGCCTAATGGACACATGCTGTGGTACCTTACGCTCTACCTGCCCTTTCTCTCTCTCTCTGTGCTTCTCTGTTTCTCTCTGTCTCTCTCTGCCTCTGTCTCTGTCTCTGTCTCTCTCTGTCTCTGTCTCTCTCTCTCTGTCTCTCTCTCTCTCTCTGAGTTCAATGCCATTCTCACTTATCCAGGCTGGGGGGACTGTAACATGGCCTTTAATGATGGAGAGAGACCTGGAATGGTGTCCCCATTTTATGCACAATTGTCATCATTCTGATTGGAATACTGCCCAACCCCAAGACAATACCCACTGAGAAGACTTGCCCTTGGTATAAGGGAACAAGAGCTTCCCCAGTGAAAATCCAATTTCAGGACACATCCACAGTTACAAGCAAGAAACAAGATGCATGATGTAGCAAAGTCCCGTATTACAATAAATATAGATTTGTACAGTACCTACAAGTAATTGATAACATTGTGTAAGATAACACCCCATATACCTACCCCATATATGCTAATATACAGCATTTCAGGAGACAGGTTTTCAGTGTTAGATCTCAAAGATGCCTTCATCTGTGATCCAGGCAAATTAGAGTCATAACCTCTGTTTGCCTTTGAATGGCAACACCCAAGCTCTTGGGTAAAAATACAATTTTATAAACTGTTACAACCACTATGGAAAGCTGTGTGGAGGACCCTCAAATTAATGAAAATGGAACTACCATTTGACCCAGCAATTGCTCTCTTGGGAATCTACCCAAAAGAGATCTCAATGTGGCTACAAAGGGACACCTGTGCTCGGATGTTTACCGCAGCACTATTTATAATTGCAAGGAAAAGGAAGCAACCTAAGTGCCCCAAAACAGATGACTGGATGAAAAAAATGTGATATATATAAACTATGGAATATTACTCATCAATTAAGAATGACAAATTCGACGATTTTATGACAACATGGATGTACTTAGAAGAAATCATACCAGCAGAAAGAAGTCAAAAAGAAAAAGACAGAAGTCAAATGGTTTCACTAATATATGGGATATAGTGAAAAAATAAACTAAAGCCTTGAGGAGAAAACAAAACTAGCTAAGCACCAAACTGAAGCACACAGCTTTGGGCAGGAGGGAAAGGGGGGGGATTGGATGGGGGGG
>PVHY01031481.1:0-12636 GCA_004024945.1 Uropsilus gracilis | reverse complement strand
GGGGGGGGGGGTGGTGACTGATGGCTCGCAGCAAGCAGATCCGAATCCCTTCTGCGTAAATGTTGCATTTCAAGACAATTACCTGAAGACAAGATTATACACATACTCTGCTTCTCAAGCTTTCCTAGTACTAAGAATTCCTTGGAGAGTCTATGGCACATTTCTCTTCATATAGTCAAAGATTTAACTCTTAATTCTGTGAAGTTGAAGGTGGCTTTTTAAACTGGCACTTAGAACCCAGGTGAAGGGTCAAAATAGGTGACACTGGGTGATAGCATACATAGTTTTGAAAAAGATGCAGAAACGGTCTCAAGGGACTCAGTTTTCCTTTTGCTTTTAAGCTGTTTCTGAAAGGAGTTTTAGGTAAAGGGAGGAGCTCTGGTTCCTGGAGAACAAGGCCCCTATGTCCACTGGGCTGCATGGTGCCATGGGCTGAGCCAAGATTTCTGTGGGAAATCTCTGCCCATCCTGCCGGCTTCCTTGTGCTCTTGCTACCATCTTCATCTGAAAAGTGCACCCCTGAGGCAGACACAGGTGCTATGGGTGATGCCCAGGCAGGAGCAGGTAGCTGCAGTGGTGATTGAAACATGCAGCCGTGGGCCACTCTCATTGACAGGTGACCTCTGACCTGTGGGTGAGATGATAGATTTGCATTTTTTTTAGTGGAACTGAATGATGCTAATCAAGACTTTGAAGAGAACATGAACACTGCTGCCAAAGTGGAGCTCTCTAGGCTGAGAAGACAACCAAGCCCTCCTCTCTCTTGCTCTCGCTCACTCGCTCACTCGCTCCCTCTCCCCCTCCCTCCCTCCCCCCTCCCTTTCTCTCTTTCCATCCCTCCTCTCCATCCCTCCTTCTCCCTCTCTCCTCTCTTTCTCCTCTCTCTCAGGGTAGAGTAGGACAATTCAGGGACATAGGTCAGATGAACTGAAGCTGCTTTAAGTGCCAACATGTAGACATCTAGCATAACATGTACTTAGTACCCATTTTCATTCAGTGCCAACTTCATCAGAGTTGGCAGCTTGGTGTAGGATTGTGCCTCGGGTTCTAGGCATGCTAGTATTTGAGCCATTGACTTGATCTTATGATCTGGCGCACAAGACCCAAGCAGAAGGAAAGTGGTCTTCCTTGTATGTCGGCATCTATACCCTTTTAATACTCACACTGACTGTTTGAAATACAATTGTCTCCTTTCCTATGAATTGGGGAGTGAATCTTGGAGGCATTATGAGTCTTGGTCTCAGTCAGGCATGTAGCAAGTTTTTCAGTGAAATGAATAAGAGCCACATCAGGCCCCTTCCGCTTTCTAGAAGATTCTAAATTCAAACGTGTGAGTCTTCCGGGGAAATATGCTGATGTACTTTTAGCAGTCTGTATGTTCAGCTGAGTTGCTCCAGAATGTTGGCCCTCTGCTTGGAGGGACTGCCTGGATTCCAGACTTTTCTCACGTGGGGGCTCCTTTCATCCTCTTAAACACTGTTGTCCATGCACAGTGATCCTTTCTTGTTTCCCAAGCTCTCGGTGAGCCTGAACAATGCAACAGCATTTTGATATTCTGCAGCCTTCCTCTGCTTAGTCATGCCACTAAGTACCTCATTATGTGAGAAGCAACGTGTAAGCATTGTGAGGCCGTGAAAATAGGCTTATTTTTGTCCTTTCAATTTTTAAAGCATTTTCACATGAAGCACCTAATTTTATTTTTGCCTTGACAAAGGAGTTAGGGCTGAGGCCAAATACTTCCATAACAGTGGTTAATAAAGGTTACTTCTTTTAAATCATTATTAGTCATTTCTGCATGAAAGAATAGACATGAAAGAGAAATAACTTATTGAGTTAAAGGCAATAACTTATTGCCCTTAATAACATAGTGAGAGGATAAACACGTGTCCTAAGCCGGATTTCTCCATCTGCTCCCCCACTCTAGGAGGTGCTTTTTAGGTATTCTGGGCTCCTATCAGAACCTACTGGTCTTCATCTTCAGAGCCAATGCCTGAGAATGAGCATTGTTTTACAAAGCTGCCCTGAAAATGTTCTGTGTGTTTTTTTATGATGATGATTATGCATACAGACAGGTCTTGCAGTGGAGGACATAGTGGAAAATCATACTATCATGTCCCTTAGGCTCTGTATTCCATTATCTCTTTAACTCCCCTAAAAGAGTAAATTAAAAGAATTCATGGTCAGATAACTTAGAATGCAGCTGTCTCTCCGAGGCTACTGATTTGACCCCCTTAAAGCCTGTGAACCCACAGTGACATGGATTTGGGGCTATTTTTAATTAGTTTTTTAAAAATCACTATCCAAAATTAACAAAGAATTGCATCAGAAGATTGCTTCAGAAAATGGAAATATTTGTATTTTAAAAGGAAAGGTTGAGTTCTTACTCTCTGGGACACTGATTCATACTTTGTCTTGGCATTCAATTTCACCAGTGATGTAAAGTGAGACACATTTATCTTTGTGATTCCTGGAGAGTTAATGCAGCTAAATTCAGCTCCCAAGCTAAACCAGCAGGTGAAGCAGTACAGACAAATGAAACGTTCTCCAGCAGAGCATTCTCAGAAGTAAAGAAATATTCTGACAGCTGATAAACAGCCTGGTCCCACTTGGCTAATGACAGCAATAAAATGGCTGTGGTCAGGAAAGGAGCAATGAAATTTCAGATGTGTGATGCCTGAGACTTCAGTGATCAAGATGAGAACCGCAAGAACAACAGCCAGCTTCACACTCACTGCAACTCCACAGCAGGAACCTCTTCCTCCGCCCTCTGTGTAGCTGGGGCTGGGATAGTATTTGTTGTGAGGAGCTGTTCTGTGTATTGAAGGATGCTTAAAAGCAACCCTGACCTCCACCCACTAGGTGACAGTAGTACCCCATCCACCAAGGGGCCCCCAACTTGTCTCGACTTTTCCAGATAGCCCATGAGGCATAAAATCATTCCCAGTTGAGAACCATTGGCCCACATGCAGTAATCTCTTTAATTTTCACTTCTGCAATAATAATAATAATAAATTTAACTGAAGGAGTTCCTTGAAAATTATCTAAAATAACTAAAAGTAAAGTTATTAAAAAAGTTGAAAACTACTCTCAAAAACCGGTTTCTGTAAGCTGACCTTATGGGCAGGATGATTTCGTGGGCTAGTTATTTTAGAAAATGGGCTGGTTTCCTACATTGATTGTTGAAGATTGAATGTCAGAATTCAATTTTTTATTAGTTCTGACCATTGTCTACTTGGAAGAGACTGTGTATTGGTTGATAAACGAATTGATTGCTCTTTAAAATAAAAAGTGATATTGATACAAAAAATTGTAGAGGGTAGAGTCTTCCAGTTTGGATTTTATACACAATAAAACAGTCTTCATGATAGAGCGATGCATATTGTTCCAGTGGTACGTGGAGACTCAAGCTGTTAAGATTTGATGGAAGGTCAGTTGAGGGATCCTAAAGTTCCTGACCCAATGTAGTAGGACAATCTTTTGATAGGAGAATTAGACCTTTGGTAGCATCAGGATATGGAAAGAACAGTCTCCCTGTGTTAAATGACTGCTCTTGCAAATGCATAGATCTCAGAAAGCATTCTGAGTTTTCAGTACATATCAGTGTTTCTGTGTCAAGAGCCATCTATCTCCTCACCCATCCCCAGTGACTTCCCAATATGGTAGAGAAACTGACTTCACTCTATACCACTGCTTCTCTCTCAGGTGAGTCACCTGCAAATGAAGACATCCCAAGATCCAAGGCTTCAGGTGGTAGTCAGAAAAAAGAAACTTCCTTTTATACTATCCCTGGTAGGAATGCAAACTGGTCCAATTCCTATGGAAAGCTGTGTGGGGGAGCTACCACATGATCACTCCTAGGAATATACCCAAATATATATATATATATATATATATATATATATATATATATATATATATATATATATTTAAAATATATACATGTGTTGGGCATGGTGGCGTGCGCCTGTAAACGACAACCTATGGAGCATGACTGGAACTGGATCACAGTTTGAGTCCGCCGGGGGCATGTAGTGAGACCTAGTTCCAAAAATATATAGTTGGGCATGGTGGTGCACACCTGTAATCCCAGCTACCTGGGAAGCTGAGGCTAGGGATTGCTTGAGTCTGTGATATCCCGGGCAACGTGAGCCTGTGGTTCCACAGGCAAAAATAGTGAGACCTAGTCTCCAAAATAAAATAAAATATATACATGCAATAACATTAATTTGAAAGGAAGCCTGCATTCCTTGTCTATTGCAGCATTATCTATAGTAGCTAAGATAGGGAAAAAACCTAAATGCTCAAAAACAGACGGATGGGTCAAAAAGATGTGGTTCATATACAAATGGAATACTACTCAGCAATCAAGAAAGACAGACTCATGCCCTTTGCAGCAACATGGATGGAGCTGGTAGGGATTATGCTCAGTGAAATAAATCAGAAAGAAAAAGAAAAATGTAGGTGGTTTTATTTATAGGAGGAATATAGGGAAACTAAACAAAGGGTCAGGAAGAAAAGATAAAACTAGCAGGCAAATTATAGACCTGAGACATACAACCAGGGAAAGGGAGGCAGAGGAATCAAAACAGAAGAGAGGAACACAAGAGACAATGGCGAGAGTTCATAGGTGATGGGTAGTAGAGATTTACAGGGATTATACCTGAGGGGAGAGAGCAGACATACAAAAAAAAAAAAACAGTGATGTAAGAAAATAAAAAGTTAATTTTTTAAAATTCCAAAGGGGAGGGGAAAAAAGAAACTTCAGAGAGGAGAGGAAGAACAATGGAAATGAAGAGGTCTGGATATGGCAAGAGAAGAGAACTTGGGGCTATGGTAAGAGCAAAGGACTCAGTGCTAGATCCTCCTCTTGGTGATACAGCTTGTGGAATGCCCACCCAACATTTCCTTTTTTATCACTGAGACACCAAATTCCCATTTTAGAACCTCCGAGGATACCAAAAAAAAGCTGAAAGAAGATTCAGTTTTCTTGCTTTTCTGTATAGAATTACCATTTATGGGATTCACATTCTTTAGGTTTGCTCATTTTGTACTTTTCTATAAATGGGATCAACTGTATATAAATATTCTTTTACAATTTGGCAGTTCCCATCAACATTAGGCTTTAAGATTCATCTATGTTGATGCTTGTAACTGTTATTCATTTTCACTGCATTTTATTATTTTGCTATAAGTATACATCGATTATTCATTGTATTGTTGATTTTGGTAGCTGTTGGCATGATGTAGTACAGACAGGCTCCTATGACTATTTTTATGTGCCCCGTGATGGATGTTTTCAAGAGGCTTTCTTCTCACACTAGGTCAAAATCCTGGATTTAGAGGATGTACATTTCCAAATGTCTAGATAATACCAGATTGTTTCCCAGATTCTTTGTGCTATTGAACTCCTGACAGCTTTCTTACCAACACTTCAACTGATGAGCATTTTTAATACTTGCAGCCTGACAATAAGAAGAAATAGCTCATTGTAATTTAATCTATATTTCTGCAACTGCTGAAAAGCTTATAAATCCTTCTATACTAGAATTGATATCTATGTTTCCTCTTTTGTCAAAATTTTGTATCCATTTGATGTTTTATCATTTATCTTTTTCTTGATTCATGTGTGATTTCTGTAGACTCTGGATATGAATTCATTCTGCAGTTATAGATTAGTTTGTGTGCATCAACTAATGATTTGTTCTTTTAACTTGTGAAGATTTTTGAGCAACAGTAGTTCTTAAATCTAATGTAGTGAAATCTACCCTGTTTCTTTATATTTTGCCCATTTATTGCCTGGTTCAATAAATTCTGCCCTCCTATGATGTTGCTAGACCTTCCAGAAACTTTAGTGTTCAACCTTTTAGTTACAGGTTCTTAACCTGTCTTGAACCAAGTTTTATGGATGGCATGCAAAACAATGCCAACTCCACCTTCTACACACACAGAACCCTTTGTCAACTCACAGTTATTGAAACGCCCATTCTTCCTCCTCTGATCAGCCTTCAAGTTACTCTTGGGAAAATTAGAAAGTCAAATTCTCTCTCAGATGACCATGTTGTGAAAACTGCCTCCTTTGGATGGACCAATTAGCAAAGATGGTTCCTCTAGCAGTACTTTCTGGACAAAGATGCCTCTTCTCCTGGAAGATGATGCTTGACAGGCACATGTCGTGGTCCACGTGTCCTGATCCCAGCTCCAGTGAGTGTGTTGTACCTTGGCTGGCATCTTGTTCTGTTGATCTACGCATGCATCTCCACACCTAGGTGATAATCTGATTTACTGTAGCCTATAATATGTGTTGATATCCAAGGGGGCAAACCTCCCATTTGTTCTTTTTTCATTTGTTTTGGCTCTTGTTGACTCTTCTACTTACACATAAATTTTAAAACCGGATTTTTGAGTCCCTGCATGAAACCCTGTTTGTACTTTAGTTGGAATGACATTGAATTCATAGACCCAAACGGGAGGCTCTGAAATCTTTTTCAACATTGAAATTCCTTTTCCATGAATAGATGCATCTCCATTGGGTCATCTCAGTGCCATAGTTTCTCCTTTGACCATCTATCTATATCCTGTCACATTCCCAGGGTCCCTTATTTTTGCTGTATTAAATTTTCAAGCGAATTTATTTTCTCTTTTTTGCTAATGTTGTTAAAAGAGAATCTATGGCACATCGAGTGATTTAAATGTATGTGAGCCTTTACCACATCAAGTTAGGCAGCACCAACCAGGGAGCTGTTCGGAGCACCCACCTTCAGAGCTTTCTGGAGAAAAACGCAGCGAAGGAAGAACTGATCAGCTGCTGCTGAAAGAAGAGTTGGTTGTCCTTGAGGGCTGGAAGACTATCTTCTTTGTGTGGAGGTCAAAGTTGTGAACACTCACAGACGTGGACTTTGGACTTCCTCCATGGCCGCCTGGTGTCTCATCGGCCAACTGGCCTCTTGTGAAGAAATATTCTTGCTTTTCCCATTAATTTGATATTGGGTCCGTTTCCTTCAACTCCTGTGCTTTACCTTAAAAATCCATGCAAAATGTACTCGCTGTTCTGTCTGTGTCATTTCCCCTTCCTCCCCCTGCAAAAAAGAAAAACTCTGCCTGGTACGTATGCTCCCAGAACATGGACAGATGGACAGAGTTCATCCTGGGCCCCTACCCTGCCCCTTATCTCCAAGCACCCTACAGTGTCGTCCATGCCTGTGTCGACGTGACCTGACTGCTCCAGACGGCGCTGAGTAGGAGATGAGCACAGAGGTCTGTGCTCACAGGGAAGAGAGAGGTGAGGCCAAAACAAACAAAGCCCAGGGAGAAACGGTTAACATTTTCAAAGGCAACCGGAGTAGGAGGAGTTTGCTGTAAACCAGGACCACAGGGCCTCCTGGGATCTCAGCAGAATTCCAGAACAGCTGGGACCCTGTCCTGACAGCGTCACAGCCTGTCGGTGACCCATCGTGTTTGTCACACTCATGTTCAATTACTCTTGGCACGTGCCCTCGGGCTGGAAACCCTGCCAGCTCCCGGCTCCCTCTGCAGCTTGGCTGCTTCCAACTGCGGGGGCTCGATCAGGGTTGGATCTGTGTTTTATCCTCCGTTCAGGGGTGGACATCAAATGGTGTCTCTTAGATAACATGAGACGTAGTGTTTTCGCCAGTCCAGCGTGGCCCTCCTGGCACCAAAAGAGAGGGCGCCCTCTGCAAAGGTGCTAACATGTTTCTGGCACTAAGCTGGACTCGCCTGACCTGTGAACGTGCTGATCAGGCTCAGGCCTGACATGCTGCCGGCTGCCCTGAGCCTGTGTGGGCTCAGCCTTGCCCAACTGGGCAAAGGTGTCCAGTCCCTCTCCTGTTGCTTCTAGAGAGCTACCTCTGTGGACAAGCAAGTCCCCCGCTGACCAAGGGACAAGACTCTGCCAGGGTTTTCCAGTCTGTGTTCTTGAATGTTGAGGTTTTCTGTGAAACTGATACTGGGACACTGTTGAGACCGTTAATCAACAAACCACAGGTCCGCTTTATCACGCGTACCAGTTGCCACTCAAACGCAGTTCAACAACAGGGTTTTAGTAACAAGGGAATTCAGTGAAAATGAAAAGTTTCCAAAGCCACAGGTGGCAGTGATCTGACCCAAGTCGCCATTTTCAGTCCCAAAGATCCCAAAGACACGTGTCCAAGATGGTGCCCTTTGCCCCTCCAAACCTGAGGCAGGCACTCTGCAAAGTCCAGTCTTTCTCTGTCATCTTCTCTTTGCTTCCTCTCTCTCCAGTGTTCCGAGCTGCTCCGCTTCTCCAAGGCTCTTCAAACTTCTTCCACAATGGCAGATGCACAAATCAGCTTTCCAAATCCCTGGCCATCTCCAAGTACCAGCTCACTTGTCCAGGGGTTCAACACTGGCCAGGCCACATGGGCCTGTTCTCTCAGTCCGCCATTCTTATCTCCTTCCTTTCCTTTTTCTTCTCCTCCCTCCTCTGTTTTTATTTCCACCTTCTCTTCCCACTTCCCATTTTCTCTCGTGGTTCTTTCAGACTCCACCCACCAGGGCATTTTGGCGCCTATTCAATTTTCAACTGCATCGTAACCCTATAGCAAAACTGCGAGGCAAAGATGTTTCCTAACCCCGTCAGGACAGAAAAAGCTAAGTCCTTAAAATAGCTGAAGCACAAGCTGAAAACCCACGTTGTTAAGTCAACGCCCCAACGAGACAGGATGGAAACCTGCACCCCCTTTTTCCAGAGAAGAGCCAAACTAAAACTCTTCCAGGCTTGATTCGGACAGAGAAAGGCTGGCCCACAAAAGAGCTGAAGGTGAGGCAGCCAAAACGAAAAAAACAGGGAAACTTTGGGAAGTGAGGGATCAATTTATGACCTTGATTCTGGGGCACTTTTCAAGGGCAGACACTCACCTCTCGCACAAGTTGTACCCACTAAATACCTGCGACGTTCTGCTTGTCTTCAGACCTCCACAGAGCAGGTCTATCTTTTCATAATGAAAAATGAGTGTGTGCGACCTCAGAGGCCTGTCCTGAAAGTGTTAGCACATCACCTGTCCTGGATCCCGGGGCTGCTGCTAGAGCAGCCTGCCCTTGCTCCTCACATTCCTTTCCCTGCCCTGGGCACCGTGTTTTCACCCCTGGCCAGGTTTGTACAGCTGGGAGGTTTCTCTGGAGAACACAGCTTCAGGCCTTCGCCATTCTTTGGAGGCATGGAAGTCACGTGCCTCTGGAGAAAAGGGCAGGGGACCTTTGTGCTTGGGGTCATGGGGCGTGTTGCAAGGGAGGAGGACTCTCTCTGGAGCTTTACTTGATGAGAAATGCCAGGTCCCACCACCCCCCGGGGGGAGGGGGCGAGCACGGATCATTCTTGGGGCCATTTCTCTGCAACAAGAACAAATGTAACAAAAGCTTAAACTCCGTTTGAGAACCGAAAGGGAACTCAGAGTTCAGCTCTGTCAGCCCTCATTCCAAACAGGAGGCGCACCAAGCCTCAACACGACTTCATTGCGGAGCCCACCGCTAATGAGAAGCTGGGCAGGTGCCTAGAGCTGCTATCCCAAGGCAGGGAGGCCCTAATTATTTACCCCCCAGTAATCTACCCCGCCTTCCTGGAGCCCGGGGGCCCCTCAACTACAAAGCGGGAATAACCCCTCACCGCACCCCCACCCCCCGCCCCTTGCTCGTTGGGTCCCTGAACAGACAGCTCACTAACACTACTCCAGCTAGGTTCTCACCTGCCCCTTCTCTGATCTCGGGCTCCACGGAGGCACCATGATTTCCTTGCATCACGCACGCTCTGGGTGCAGGTCGCTGTTGCATAACCAGGGGAGGACACGGCGTGAGGGACACAGACACCTGGTCCCCGCTGAGCTGCAGCCAGCGGGGCCCACGCCCGGCGCGGGCTGCGCGTTCCTTCCAGCAGGGGGCAGCACAGCATGCCCGGCCCTGCCCTGCCCTCCCACCGTGGACGCTGTGCGCCTGGCTGCTCCAGCGCGTGTCCCTTGCAACCTCTTCTTTCCCATAGACGCTGCTTTCCCTGTCTCCTCCAGCTTTGGCAAATAATATGGGACCATGATTTTATTTTACCCTCCCCCTCCCCCCTCCCGCCCAGGTTTGGCTTTGCAGGCTCGGTTTTGTTTGGAGGGGCTAACATGACATTGGATAGGCGTCATGAGGGTCCCCCAGGCTGCACGCTGGGCGCCCGCTGCTCAGAATGGCAGATCCTGCCACCGGCACCCGTCGTCTGTAGCCCCGAATCTGTCTGTGGTCTGTAAGAGACCGGACTCCCTCTTCCCCCCACCCCCAAGGAATTATTAATTTTCTTAGTTTTGTAATTTTCATACACTATTGGTTATGTTTCTATGGTTGTCTTGTACCCCTTATTTCCTTTCTCCCCCTTCCCCTGTCTGGTCACTCCAGCTCTTCTCACTGCCAGTCATCGGTCCATGTCTGGCCCGCTGGTCTTTTCTTCTCCTGGAACTAAGTCCTTTTCTCCTGGATGTGGACTTGCCCTCCTGGACGAGGCTGCTAGGATGCCCAGGAGTAACTGAGACAGTCAGGCCGAGCACGTCGGGAACTTGTAGGGCACATTTGTGCTGGGCTTCTCCTGGGCCTTTTCTGGTGTTTGTCACGAGTTGCTGCTTCTGTGCCGTGTGGTTCTGACATCTTGGTTTGAGAGCCCAACTCCCAGCCAGGGGGGGTGGAGGCATTTCCTGCTGGGGCCAGACTTGATGGGGGGGGTCGATCCAGCTCGTCTCCTCTCTCGTGTAGCAGCTCTGCCTTGGGCCACAGCCACATGGCTTTGACTTTCTTCCCCCACTGACTGGTAAAGGAGGGGGCCTCGTTCACTGTGGACCTGGGGTTTGGTTCCCCAGCGAGGCCAGGCTCTTTCTAAGGCAGTAACTGGGCTGGGATGAAGGAACGAAGGGTATTTTATTCCACACTGGGCCTCCCCTCTGTTCAGATGTAGTGGACATTGATGAAGTGTTTGCTCTAAGTCAGGAGCTTTCGTGAATGCAAGGAAACCGGAACACAGAGGCACGTCCCCTCTCTCGAAGAGGCCACACTTTTTCTCTAGATGTGCTGGTTTGGGAGAAGGCGGGGCTGGTAGGAAGGTGGGGGGTGTCTCGGGTTATCTTCCTCCCTGCCACCCCCAGCTGCTGAATCGGCCCTGCCTGGAGCATCCAGGCTCCCAGGTGATTGTGTGCATTTTGCGTGTGAACAGCAAGGTGCCCGGGGTGCCCGGAGCTGCCTTCAAATGTTTGGAGGGCCAATATTTGAAGGAGAGAGTGGAATTGTTTTGATCTGCTGGAAAAGGCAGGTGCAGGTTTAATTAACGTGCACCAAGGAGGACAGTAAGTCCTTAAAGAGCAGGGGATTCGCACTTGGCCTTCTCCCAAACCGTCTAGCCTAGCAGGGGCCGCGGTGAATGCCAGTGAAGCTGGAGGCACCAGGTGAACCTGCTGCGGGTTCTCATTTGCCATAAGATGGGACATTCATGGCTTGCAAAACAGCTCAAGCTTTGTTGTTGTTGTTGAGACTAGGTCTCGCTCTATTGCTTGGGGTTCTGCAGACTCAAGTTGCCCAGGGTACCACAGACTCAAGCAATCCCCAGCCTTAGCTTCCCAGGTAGCTGGGATGACAGGCGCGTGCTACCACGCCCAGCTATATTTTTGGGGGACTAGGTCTCGCTGTGTTGCCCTGGGTGGGTCTTGAGCCGCGATCCCCAGTCCTAGCTGTGCTCCATAGGCTGATGCTTACGTGCCCGGCTTCTCTAGGTGGTTTTGGAGCAAACGGTTTGAAATTCAGATTCTCAGTCTGCAGGACAGATGTGCAGAATCAGAACTCTCTGGGATTGGGGTCTGGGCTTAATATTTATTTGTTTGTTTGTTTGTTTGTTTGTTTAAGACTAGGTCTTGCTATGTTGCCCAAGGTAGTCCTGATCCCGTGGACTCAGGCGATCCCCAGCCTCAGCCTCCCAGGTAGCTGGGATTACAGGCATGCGCCACCAAGCCCAGCTATTTTTTTGGAACTAGGTCTCACTATGTTGCCCCGGGCGGGTCTCGAGCCACAATCCCCAGTCCCAACTGTGCTCCATAGGTTGGCGCTTACAGGCACGCACCACTGTGCCCAACTTGTCTTAATTCAGACAGTGAACTTGAAGGCAACTCTCACCTTTGGAAACCCCCTTCCCACATCAGCCATAACTGATCCTCTTCTGCCTCACAGGTCCAGGGTGGGCGTAGGACCCTGTGAAACAAGGGAGCCCCCTGTGGAATTAAGGGGCAGAGTGGACGCGTGGGGGAGTGTGTTCTGGGCTCTTAGGAAGCCCAGTATGGCCGGAGCAGGGGTGACCAGGACTGGGGGGGGGGAATGAGATGCTGGCTGCAAAGCTCAAAGGCACATGTGTCCTCGAACCCCGCAGTTCACGTGGTGCCTGTTGACTGTGTCGGGAGGGAGTCAGGATCCCTGTCCCTCCTGCCAGCCCCCTAGGCTCCTTGGGCTCTTTAGAGCCAATGCGAATTGGCATCTGCTTGGCCAAGACCTCTCAGGACCTGCCAGGTCCTTCCAACTTACTAGGAGGTGAGGAGCGAGTGCCAGTCCCTCTCCTGGCTGCCCCTGCATCATCCAGTTGTGGGCAAGTAGAAACAC
>PVHY01031480.1:0-12620 GCA_004024945.1 Uropsilus gracilis | reverse complement strand
GCCACCATGGCCCCTTGCCACCTCCACCTCACTCTTCCAGGGGGCTTCTGCCCAGCCTGGTCACTCGGGCTTCTCTTTACCCACCTGCCATTCTCTTCTCTCCTCTCCCAAAGGTTCTCTCTCTCTCTAGAAGTTCTCCTTCCTTCCCAAATGGTCTCTGTCTCCTCCTAGTCTCTGCTCCTTTGCCTTCCCCCCACCCTGCTTCTGGTCCCATTCCCTTTTTCCAACTGCTCCTCAATATCACACCAAAGTGGGGTGCCGCTAACTGCCATCAGCCAATGAGGGAGGATCACCTTGTTAAGTGCCCCAACCCGGGGTGGGGGGGTTGTGGCATCCGGTTTCACTGACAGAGCCTGGGCCCAGGCCTCCATCTCCGCGGGCTCCACCGGCCACTCTTGGGAATGCTCCCCCTGGTCCTCAGCTCCAGTCACGTCCCCCACACCCACCCCTGCGGGACTGGCCTCGGTTGGGTATAGACAGGCTCCTGCACAAAGGGGAGGCGGGGTGGGAGGCGTTCAGAGCCTCATCTGCTGGCTGTCCTCCCCGCTGCCCTGCCCACTTGGACCTGAGGGCTGAGCCTGGGTCAGCGTGAGCTCCTTTGCCAGCCTGAGTCTCAGCTGGGTCCTGAGAGCTCCAGAACAATAGACCTGTGTGGATGGACACTCAACAGGATGGTGCTGGGATGGCTAAGGGTCCATGCATAAGGGTCCCCTGAACTGGTCACTCCTGCTCCCCAACCCCCAGGTATGCAGGGCTGCCAAATCCAGGATCAGCCAGGCCCACCCTGTCAGGGGACAAGGCCTGTGGATGAGAGCCAGGCTCCTGGGAGAGGCCGAGGATGACAGGCAGAAGTGGAGACACCCACAGGAGCAGCGCCGGCCCTGCCCCTGACCTGCAGAGAGGACATTCTGGGTCATCGCAGGAACCTGAGGAAGCTGGGTGTGGCCAGAGCAGAGCCAGCTCTCCTGGCCCCAGCAAGCCCATGGCTGGACAGAACTAGCTGCATTTGGGACTGTCCCGTGGAGACTCGGGTCTTGGGCTCTGACTGCCGTGTGTCCTGGGAGGCAGAAGCGTGGTCCCAGCAGGAGGCAGAGACCACTGCACATGGGCAGCGGGAGCCTCAGCTGGGGTCAGTGGCTCAGTGGCAGGTAGGCCCCTTCCTGGGGTATGACCTGTCCCCTTTTGTCCAGATCTTGGGGTCCCATGTTGGGGAGCCCAGCGCCTGTCACTGTCTCTTTCCTCCAGGAGGTCGGTCAGCACCAGGAGAGGCTGTGCGGCCAAGGTGCAGGCCCCAGATAGCAGGCCCAGGACCCCTCAGACCCAGCCCAGCCTCTATACCCAAAGCACCGCGCAGCCAGGTGAACCCCAGGGAACAGCAACTGGTCACCGCCCTAGTGGAGCCGGGGCACACAGAGCTCCTGGCACAGGATACGGCCCTGGGTAGCCTGTCCTCAGAGTGACAGGAGGGGACAGGGATGGGGCTGTCGCCTGGGGTCCCCCATGGACTACGGGGTGGCTCCAGGGTGGAGGTCCACAGTCCCCGCAGACCCGGCAGGAAATACGTCCGGGCTGAGAAAGATCAGTGACAACCGGGCCAGTTCCGAGCACCCTGTTCTCAGGGGCCTGGGTGCCCACTGACATGGCCAGCTCTGCCCCCGACACTAAGGAGATGCCTGCCAGGGGCTGACATGCTGAGGGGTGAGCGGATATGGGGAGCCTGGGTGTGTCCAAAGCCAGCAGTCCCAGGGGTTCCCTGGCCACCAGCTGCGTCCTCCTCTGACCACCTGGCACCTGCCTGTTCCTGCAGGTCAGCGTACCTGGGATATGACTCATTTTGTGCTGGACATAAAGGCTCAGGGCCCTGGTTGGACAGGAAGATACCCAATGGCCTCAGCAGGACTCCACAGGAGCCTGAGGCGTGGTCAGGGGTGGGTCAGCAATGGGCAGTGTTCACAGTGGCCAGACCTGTAGGGTCAGGCTGCATACGGCCAGGAGGGAGACTCAGCCTCAGCACTTTCGGAACCGGGACCGAGACCAGCACCACCCTGCATCCCTGGTCATGACCACAGGGGCCGGGAGCCTCTCTGTTCCTGGGGGTCAGCGGGTAGAGAGCGGGGGCAGAGCCGGGTCTCCGCGTCCTGACCGCGCTGCAGGCAGCTTCGAGGAGCCACGCTCTCATGCCAGGCTTATGACTTGTTCTCTGTTCGCATATTCCGCAGAGGAGGGAGACCATCCAGCACCTTCTTCCTCCCACTGAAGTTCTCACTCCTGTCACCCTCGCCTGCTCCATCTGCGGTGCTGCAAAGGGCAGGACTTCACACCCTTTTAGAGCTGAGTGGGATCCACGGTCTAAACACACCTTGGGTTCTGACCCAGTCCTCTGTCTAAGGACAGGGAGATCATTTCCTAACTGAGCTTGTAAATCAACACAGGACAAATGCAGCTACACACGCCTCAGCGTTGGCTTCAGAGATATCATGAGGGACAAGTGTCCACGGCACGAGGAATAAAAATAAAAATAATAATAATAATAATATCAACATAATAATAATGATAAAATCGATCTGGTTACATCAATGAAAAGTTTCCTGAAAAAGAAATTATGACTAAAGCATAAATAGTTCTTTAGAGGGAGAAATATTTGAACAAAACACATTTACATAGAACATACAAAGAATTCGTGCAGGACGAAGACACTATAGTGCACCTGCTAAGCACATGCACAGGAGCTGCTATAACATGTGTTCAGGTTCACCCAGCTCTGCCCAACACAGTCACAAGCTCACACAGCTATTATGGCCCTGAGTCCCCAGGACCCTCCCTAGGCTCCTCTCTCCACAGATACCAGCCCAGAGCTGCTATATAGCAGGAGACCTGCAAATAGGGCCGGCACCCTGCTCATGAAAACCAGCCAGCCCGACCCTGCAGCTCTGCACAAGAGCCCAGCCCGCATCCAGGTGTCCACTTGGGGTCAGCACTGAACACGGACACTCACCATGGAGCCTGGACTGAGCTGGCTGCTCCTCCTGGCTCTTCTGGGAGGTAATTCCTGGGAAACAGGAGACCCTGAGTAAGGAAGTGGATGAGAGGGGGAGAAGCCGTGGATGTAAGCCAAGATCTCGACGGGCTGTGTCTGTGTTTGCAGGTGTCCAGTGTGCGGAACAGCTGGTGGAGTCTGGGGGAGACTTGGTGCAACCTGGGGGGTCTCTGAGACTCTCCTGTGCAGCCTCTGGATTCACCTTCAGCAGCTACTGGATGACCTGGGTCCGCCAGGCTCCAGGGAAGGGGCTACAGTGGGTTGCAGACATTAAATATGATGGCAGTTACACAAGCTATGTAGACTCAGTGAAGGGTCAATTCACCATCTCCAGAGACAACGCCAAGAGCACAGTGTATCTGCAGATGAGCAGCCTGAAAGCTGAGGACACGGCCATGTATTACTGTGCGAGACACAGTGAGGGAAGTGAGTGTGAGCCCAGACACAAACCCTGCAGGGACAGAGCTGGGCTGGGTATGCCCAGGACCAGCAGGGGGCGCTGGGACACAATTGCTCCTCAGGACAGCAGGGGCTCAGGAAACACCTGAGGCTGGGGTTTCCTGACTGACATTTGAGGGCTATTTGTGAAGCAGGAGAGACCCTGAGGTGTGAGCAGGGCTGAGTGGGGACAGTGATGTGTGACAGGGTATACTGTGGCATTTGACAAAAAACAGGCTATATTAGAGTCAGTAGATGAGGACATGGAGGAAACATTAGAGTAAATCCAAAGACCTTTCATAATGAAATCAGTCCCTGTAAACTGAGAACACACACCTTGGTTATTAGAACCTACCTACAAGAACAGCAAGAACCTCACTAAATCCTGAGAAATCAGAGGGCAGGACGACTAGGCCCCTGCTCCCTTTCAGTTGAACTTACGGCAAAACAACAAAAGTGGAAATCACAGAGATGGGGACATAGAAATAAAACTCTATGTTCATAGATAACATAAAAGTCTGTGTAAAAATGCAAGAAGATCAACAAAAGGCATCCATAATAATGAGCACTTAGAGAAGGATGTTTATAAAAGTAACTTATGAGACTTTTGTTCAAAACGGAATTACTTTGCTACATTCATTCAATGGAGAGACATGCAAAGTTTATATGAAAATAAAAATAGTAATATTTACAAGAACAAGCTAAACATAACATATTGCGTATAAATCTGACAACATTCTATGAGAGGTACATAAAGAACACTTGGAAAATCTGGAAATTAGATAAAAGCAAAATAAACAAATGGAGAGGTGTCCCGTAGTCAAGGTTGGGAAGAGAAAATTCCATTTATCCAGGAGAATGTAGATTTAATAAAAAGCTAATGACTCATCGTTGTATTGTTAGGGGGGATATAGACAAGCTGATTCTTTTTTTGTACATGAAAACAAAAGCTAATCCAGGCAAACCAACACTTGTCAATAGTGATTTCAAAATCGACATCGACACCCATGAAAAATTCAAAGGAAGGGAACAAGGACAGGTAACAGAGGATCAAATGTTATCTCCTTGAGTGAGGACATGACCTTGAGGTGACACAGCACAAGAGGCAGAGGAAAGGAAATGGTTCTTTTCTACACGAGTTAAAGAAAAACTGGCATTCTGCAAGGGGAAAATGATAAAATAAGAATATAATATACGAGTAGAGACAATAACCCCAAATGACACTTGTGAAGAAAGTTTATTTTCACAAGTAAATACAGACTCTGGTTTCACTAATATATGGACAAACAAATTAAAGCACACAGCGGGGAGGGGGTACCAGCTGGAGCTGCCAGGGAGGAGAGGAGGTGGGTGATGCCCGGGGATTACAATTATATATATATATATATATATATATATATATATATATATATATTATATATATATATTATATACATATATGTGTGTGTGTGTATATATATATATATACATATATGTGTGTGTGTGTGTATATATATATATACACACACACACATATATGTATATAATTTGTATAATAAAAAAAATAATTTGACAACCTGGTCATAGGCATAGAACATTCAGCAAAGGAGGGGGGAGGCTGACCCAGGGGAGGAAGGTGCACGAAGGAATATGGTGATGGGTCACTGGTGATATGGGGGAAGGAGAAATAAGGGACTACAACAATGTAAGAGAAAATATATTAAGTAACGAGCCAAGTGCCTGAAGAGGCCCCTCAGCACCCAGGACACACGGTGGGTTTGGAGGCTGTACTGGACTAGACTGATTTCCGGCTGCAGCAGTGGAAGTGGGGTTTTTAGGCTTCTCTGTGTCTATTATCGTGGCTTCTGCAAGGAGTGAGAGCTGCACTGTTGCTTCTCAAACCTGGGTTCCTCTGGCATCTCCTCTCCCAGCCTGATGCTGAGCAGGATGGAGCAGGTTGCGTCCTTGTCAGGTCCTGACCTTGAGGAGATCTTCAGTCTTTCACATGGAGTGGGGTGCTCCTGTGGGTTTTGTAGGAAGCCAGGCTCAGGAGTGTGAGGAAGGATGAACGAGAGAGATTGATCTCCGCCAAAGAGGCCGGGATTGAATGCAAGCATGAAACATCCGTGAGTATATTAGGCCCCAGAAAGCTTTTCTACAATGCAAAAGCACGGTTTGTACTGTGTCAAGCAAGATGAGAGGAACCGCGGGGATGACAAAAATGTTAAAATTACATATAAATAAATTATTTAATAATTAAAAAAAGAAGCAGCTCAGGAAAAACCAGATTAGGCAAAGAACCAGTTCCTGTGGAGTACATGGGGGCAGGGGATTCATCCATGCACTTGCTGTTATCTCCTCGGGATGTCTCTTAAGTGAATTAGTATTGGAGGAATGGGGACTCTACTTGCCCGGAAGGACTATGCTAATTCCCCCGTCAGTTTGCTGAAGTCACGGGATAGTCCTGTCCCACCATGGTGCCTTTAAATGGTGAGTGCATGTGGTCTGTGTCCTGCAGAGGTCTGTCATTCCAGCCTTGTCTCACTGAGAGTTTGTATCACAAGTGGACGTGAAATCCTCAGTTGCCTTCCCTGCAGCCGTGGATCTGATTCTGTAGTCTGTCTTCCTCTGTTGAATGCTGAATTCCATGGATGGCTCGTGGTATTGACCCGTCCTGCGTCCCTGGAATAGACACACGTGGTCCGGGTATGTGCTCCCTCTGCGTGTCGTTTACTAAATTTACTAAAATTCTACTGAGAACTGTTGCATCAGCACTTGTCGCTTTGTGTGTGATGTCCTTGTCTGCTTCAGTTTCAGGACCCTGTTGGTCTCACACAATGCACTGGGCAGCTCCCCGTCTTCCTTGGTTTCTGGAGGAGATAGAGCAGGATGGAGTCAGGAATCCCGTGAAGGATGGTGGGTCTCACTAGTTCTATGCTTCTAGCATTTCCTGCAGTTTCTCCTGCCTGCTGGCTCACACACAGTCATGCAGGCTCACGTGATCCTCCAGTCCTTTGTCTGGTGTATCCTCTCCTCATTCATGTGCGATTATATTTATGAGACTTTCTCCCTTTTTGCTCTTGTGTTTGTTTATTCAGCAACAGCTGTTGTTACCATTGCTAAGCTCAAGTGCTTTCATTTCCTTCTGCTCCAGCGTTTACCATCTCCTTCCTTCCAATGACTGTGACGATCATCATTTCTCCTCTGTAACTGCTTCAGGCACAGTGTCAGATTGTCTGTGAGCTCTTTCCCGCCCTGCTGTGTGTTCCCTGTGTGTGATGTAGATGTGTCCATGGGCTATGATGGTTAAGTCAGCATTTTCCTCTCATTGGGATGTAGTATTTCCTTATTTCAGTTATGCACGTGCTCAGTGACCAGTCACCTGTGGAGACCATGTTCTCATTACTTCATTTATGGCCTGCTCTCATAAGCTAGCAATGTTTGCCTAATGAGTATAGAGGGAAAAGCAAAGTGTCCTTGGAGTTATCTTTCCAAGCTTCCTCCTCGAGGTCACACTTTGGCCACATTGGAGCAGCTTAGATTGTACTTGCTTTACCTGGTCTCTCAGTAAAGATATGTTTGTAACCTTGTGACCCTGAATCAAAACCTTCTTTGGTACTGCTTGCTTCATGTTTTATATAAATGTCTGGTTCTAATAAACTCTGCGCCACAGTCCAGAGAGGGGCTGTGAGCCCTCCTGTCCGAGTTTTGACTCGAATCCAATCTTTACCCTCCCCCTGGGGACCGATAGATCTCATGGTGGCTGGCCTGCGACAGACCCTGACATTAAAATCTCTGATAGAGAAGCTTTTGGGCTTCCATTGTGGTCATTTCCATTTTCACAAAATTGTGATCAGAGAAGATAATTGACATGACTTCAGTCATCATGGCTCTATTGACAGCTATCTATTTATTATGCGTATAAAGAAATGTGTGCTCACCTATTGATATTTACTCACAATCTACAGCTTCTAGCCTCTACAAGGATGAACCCTCAGATCCTGCCCCACACCAGAGAACCAGCATCATCCCCACTTCCTGCATGCCCTCCCCGTCCCTATCTGTGGTCGCTGTTTTACAGTCACATCTCAAGGGTTTGTTATGTCATCTCATCCTATATACCCCATGTCAGCGAGACTATCCAGCACCTGCCTTTCTCCTCCGGACTTCAGTCTGCATCATCCTCTCCAGTTACATCCGCATTGCATCAAATGGCAGGACTTCACCTTTTGTATAGTTGAGCAGTATTCCACTCTATAAATGTACCTAATTTGTCCTAACTAGTCCTCTGCCCTCACACACCTAGGTAGTCACCTTACTAAGCTTTGTGAATAGAGCTGCAATCAACACAGGACAAACACAAGGCACAACCCACCTCAGACTTGGCTTCAGAGATGTGTTTGTTTATGGACAGGTATTCGTGGCAAGAAAGTCACAGAAATAAAAACAAACATCCAAATAAAAGCTTCTTATTGGATATAGATTATAAGTTAGAGTAAACTCACTCTATCTTTAAACGGGAAGAAATATTTACATCAAACACATCGGACAAAGGGGTGATACCTAAACATATAATCAACTTGTGCAAGAACAAGACCCAATAGCGCCCCTGCTGATAAAACAACACCTGGGAGTTCATAACAGATGATGAGGGCTCAGACCCCACCCAGCTCTGTCCCCCAATTAGATCACACGCTCACACAGCTATTATGACCCCAGAGCGCCCTCCTTCCTGTGTCCCACAGCCCGTCCTGAGCGACATCTCTGGGCTGCCCCTGAGCCCCTGAATCTCCCCGTCCTTTAAAAGAGCCTGGTCCCCCAGACCTGACACAGCATCCCAACCCCAGGCCAGCTCTGCACTGGCAGCTCAGGAGCTGAGTCTGCAGGCCCAGGGGTGACTTCCCTGTAGCCAGGGAGCCAAGCTCACCCAGCAGGGAGTGGACCCCTGGTTTGGCGGCAGAGGCCAAACCTTCCCTGCTGGTAACCTTCGGCCAGGTATGTGCTCATGGGCAGCCTGTCCTTCTGGAAGGCCGGTGGGGCTGGGTTGGTGCCCGCTGACTGCAGGGTTACCGCAGGAGCCAGAGGAAGCTGGCGTCGCCAGAGCAGAGCCAGATGACCTGGACCAAGGGCACCCACGACTGGACAGAACTCGCCGCACAGTTGGGACTGTCCCATGGAGAATCGGGTCTCGGGCTCCGGCTGCTGTGTTTTGGGAAGCAGTGGCATGGTTTCCGCAGGAGGCAGAGACCACTGCACGTGGGCAGCTGCGAGCCTCAGCTGGGCTCACTGGCTCAGGGACAGGTAGGTCCCTTCCTGGGGTGTGACCTGCCCCCCTGTGGGCATGGCCTTGGGGTCCCTGGTTGAGGAGCCCAGTACCTCTCTGCCTTGAGCAGGGAGATCATTTCCTAACAGAGTTTTGTGAATCAACACAGGACAAATACAGCCACACACACCTCAGCTTTGGCTTCAGTGATACCATAGCGGTCAGGTGTCCAAGGCAAGAGGAGTGATGTAAGTAAAATCGAACTGGTTACATCACATGAAAAGCTTCATTAAAAACTATGAATCAAGTAAATAACTCTCTTAGGTGGAGAAAATATTTGCACAATGATATCTGACAGTGGGCTGAATCTAAAACAGATTACGAACTCGTGCAAGAGGAAGACCCAATAATGCACCTGCTGAGCACATGTACCTAAGCTGCCCATAACATGCACTCAGGCTTACCCAGCTCTGTCCCCAATAAAGTCATAACGCAGCTATTATGACACCAGAGTCCCCAGGACCATCTCCCAACTCTCCACAGTCACCAGCCAGAGCTGCTATATAGCAGGAGACATGCAAATAGGGCCGGCCCCTTGCTCATGAAAACCAGCCAGCCTGACCCTACAACTCTGCACAAGAGCCCAGCCCACACCCACGTGTCGACTTGGGGTCAGCACTGAACACAGACACCGCCATGGAGCCTGGGCTGAGCTGGCTGCTCCTCGTGGCTCTCCTGGGAGGTAATTCCTGGGGAACAAGAGACCCCAAGGAAGTGAGGGGACTGGAGGGTGAGAATTTGTGGAAGTGAGCCAGAATCGTGACCCGGGCTGTGTCTGTGTTTGCAGGTGCCCAGTGTGCGGAGCAGCTGGTGGAGTCTGGGGGAGACTTGGTGCAGCCTGGGGGTCTCTGAGACTCTCCTGTGCAACCTCTCAATTCACCTTTAGCAGCTATGGCATGAACTGGGTCCGTCAGGCTCCAGGGAAGGGGCTCCAGTAGGTTGCACGGATTTATCCTAGTAGTGGTAGCACATACTACGCAGACTCCATGAAGGGCCGATTCACCATCTCTGCAGACAATGCCAAGAGCACAGTGTATCTGTAGATGAGCAACCTGAGAGCCGAGGACACTGCCGTGTATTACTGTACGAGATACACAGTGATGGGGAGTATGAGCCCAGACACAAACCCTGCAGGGACAGGGCTGTGTTGCCTATGCCCAGGACCAGCAGGGGGCGGTGGGACACAATTGCTCCTTAGGATACCAGGGACTCAGGAAACACCTGGAGGCTGGGGTTTCCTGATTGACATTTAAGGGTTTTTTGTGGAGGAGAGTAGATCATAGTGGGAGATCAACGATGTGTGACTGAACCTCGACTTAAGACAAAAACACTAGAACGAAATACAATGTATATAAAGACAGATGCAGAAAAATACTGAGAAAATCCCACACCCACTGATGAAAAAATTTCTTCCAGTAAAGTAAGCACACACAGGGTCCTTTACCTTGGTCAGAAAAAGCCACAAAGTACCACAGAGAGAACCTCATTGAATCTAACAGAACAAAAAGCCACCACCAAGGGCAGAAAGAGGCTGGTCCCTGCGCACTGTGTCTTTCACCTAGTCTGACAGTAGAACTAAGGCAGCAAAAGAGTGAGAGGAGAGAGCACACAGATGGGGCAGAGGGATAAGTGTCTGTGTTTAGAGATGAGCTGAACAACAAACAACTATCAAAAAAATCCTGCACTGGAATAAAAAGCACCTCTAGCAGTTAAGTCTACAAGATTAATTCTAAAAGCAATACATTATATACATCCTACTGATAACTTTTAAAAAAGATAATATGGGAAGAAAAACAGCTGTCACAGGTTCAGTCAAAATGGGTCTACGAAATGCAAACTAAAAAGAAAGGAAAAACTAGCAATTACTACAGGAGACAACTTTCATTTGCTTGATTCTGGACATGACCTTGATGTGAGGCAACAGAAAATGCACAGTTCAAAAAAATCATTGTGAAATGAAGACATATAATCTGCAAAAGTAAGTGACATGATAATAAGATAACGATTAACAGACTCAGATGATAAACATGTGTGGTTCACATGAGAAAAATCAACTATCAAAACTAACTAGGACTCTGAAAACTCAGCAGCAGGAAATTCATCACCCATAAAACTGAGCCAAATACTGAACAGCCCCTCAGCACCCAGGACACACAGAGGGTTTGGAGCCTGCGCAGGACTGGACTCATTTCTGGCTCCAGTCGTGGAAGTGGGTTTTAGGCTTTTCTGTGTCTATTATTGTAGCTTCTACAAGGAGTGAGCGCTGCACTGTTGCTTCTCAAACCTGGGTTCCTCTGGCATCTCCTCTCCCAGCCTGAAGCTGAGCAGGATGGAGCAGGTGGCATCCTTGTCAGGGCCTGAACTTGAGAAGTTTCAGTCTCTCCCACAGAGGGGCATGCTCCTGTGGGTGTGTGCATGTGGTCTGTGTCCTGCTGAGGTGTGTCACTTCCAGCCTCATCTCATTGAGAGTTTTTGTCATGAGAGGACGTGAATCTTGTCAGCTGCCTTCCCTGCAAGTATGGATCTGATCCTGTGATTCTGTCTTTCCCTGCTGGAAAGGTGATTCTATGCATGATTTGTCTGTGTTTCTCCACCCTGTGTCCCTGGATTAAACACAGATATCCTGCTGTGTGCCTCTCTTGCTGTGTTCTGAACTCAATTTATTATGTTTCTTTGAATTCTTTTTTTGCATCTGTGTTTATCTGTGTTGTTTTACCTACTATATGATGCCTGTTGAGTTTAGTTCAGGGTCATGCTGACCTCTTACTGCACGCTCGACACTCCATCCTTCATCTTCTCAGTTTTTGGAAGACATAGAGAAGGATGGTGCCAGTGACACGTGAATTCACTAATGAGACCTGCAGGTCACTTTTGCGGGGTGATTTTGGTTACTTTCCACTTGTCATGTTTTAATTTCAGACAGATTTTCATAGTAAATAGGCTGCTAGAAATAATGAAAAAGAGAAGGCACAAAATTCCAAGCATTGGCTGCAGTGATGTCTTGGCTTACAGTTAGTTTAAAATTTTCTTATCTGTTTATTGGTTTTCCCTTTTTCTCTCATATAAGGGAGACCATGCAGTATTTTCTTTCTTGTGGTCTCATTTCTGCTAGCATGATTCCTTCTAACTCCATCCATGTTGCTGTAAATCACATAAGTTTGTCTTTTTTGATTGATAATATTCTATCATGCCCGTATACCACAGATTTTTGTACCATTCATCTATTATGGGGCTTTTGGGTTGCTTCATATATGACAATTGTAAATAAGTGCTGCAATAAACATCCGGGTTACTGGTGTCTTTTTGTATTAGAGTTTTTGTAACCTTTGGTTAGATTCCTAGTAGTGTGATTGCTGGATAGAGTGGGAGTTCCATTTTCTGTAGTTTAAGTGTCTTCTACACAGATTCCCATAGTGTCTGGACCACTTTGCATTCCCACCAGCAGTGTGAAAGTGTTCCATTTTGTCTGTGTCTATTATCGGGATGTCTGCAAAGAGTGAGAGCTGCAGTTTTGCTTGCCAAACCTTGGTGCCTTTGGCATCTCCTCTCCCAGCCTGATGCTGAGCAAGATGAAGCAGGCAGAGTACTTGTCAGGGTCAAGAGTGGGATGCTCCTGTGTCAGGGTCAAGAGTGGGATGCTCCTGTGTCAGGGTCAAGAGTGGGATGCTCCTGTGGTGTGTGCACATGGTCTGTGTCATGCTGAGGTGTGTCACTCCCAGCCTCATGCACTGTGAGTTTTGGTCTTCAACGGACATGATCTTGTCAGTTGCCTTCACTGCAGCTGTGGATCTGATCCTGTGATGCTTTTTTTTTTCCTTTTAAAATGGTGAATTACATGAATGG
>PVHY01031479.1:0-12633 GCA_004024945.1 Uropsilus gracilis | reverse complement strand
GATCCCACATATAGGTACCTGTATGGAGAGATCTGCTGCTTGCCACCTACCTCACTTCCTCAGTGGGTGACTGATGAGCAGCACTGCTTTCTCCAAGAGCCTTCTGAGAGGACCCATGGTTGACCTTTCTAAAGTGATATTCCTGGTAGAGGTTAGAGTCATTCTGGGAAACAAAAGGAATCAGATAAAATGTTAAGTAGTTTGAAATAAGGACAGTAAGAGGAGGTCACACTTTAGGAAGAACTATTAGAAGACTTAAATTATTTAATTAATGGAAGACTAAAGGTAGAGTTGACCTGTACCAGATGTAGAAGGATTTAGTATGGAGTAAGGTATAGGGGGCACTGGCTGGGCAGTAGGATTGGGCCAGAGATCTCAGTGCCCTCACTGGGAACATATCCTTAAGGCTGATTCTCAGGTCTCTAAGGTGAATCTTTAGGAGTGTTAGGGAAGCTTTTGGGGAATGCCCTTTTATCTCAACAGTTCTGTCTCTGTAATGAACTGGGCATGGTCCTGAGTGTTTAGATTGCCTGGAGGACCCTGGTACACAAGGACCCTGAGTGGGGCATAACTTCCATCATTGGGAAGACTCCCATATTCCTCCCTAATCTTCAAGGGCTCTCAGGTACAGTCTCCTCTGTGGTCTTTGAAAGGAGGGATACTTTTGTGGAGACTGAGTGTGAAATTGGGTAACAAAACAGACAAGGCAGAAAACTTAGCTAAAATTATAAAGAGGAGCAGCTGGTCCTTTAAACCCAGTCACTCATCAGGTTCATTGCAGCCCACTAACAAGACCACAATAACTTTAAGAGAAGGCAAAAACAAGATGTATTCACTAATAGGATGAAATAGACTGAAGTTACTGAGTATTCAATGGACCTCTTGATCATCTTACCAATCAGTTCAGTCTCTAGTCCAGAAAACTGCACCTGGGTCCTTAGCCACATATGTCCACAAAATGGTGACTGTCCAACCTTCAAGTCAAATGAAGAAACCAAGAAGGTGCCGTTGATCCTTCTCCAAAGGCACAGCTCCAGTATTCTTTTTGCTTCAGCTCTGATGTGGCCCCAAATCACAAAGACTCACTTGTAACAACAGCAGTAACCACTTCAGACCTCTCATGATAAAAGCAGCAACACTCTTGAGTTCTCTTCAGGTCTCCATACAATTCCCAAGCTTTGTAGTTTCAAAGTTAAAGCAAGTTTCAAGTACCAAATTTCCAGTTCAGCTTACACAGGTCACAAGTTTCTCTAGCATGCTTCCCCAGACTCCTGACCAGCTTGGGCTGGGGATGGAAGCCCACAGTGTGGCTTCCTTCCTGCCCTGCTGCCACACATGGCTGTGACAGCTCTGCGGCCTCCAGCCTCCCTGCTTCTCCTCTGCTCTCTCTCTCTTCTCCAGTTCCATCTCCAGCTTACACCCCTTAAATCCCCTCTCTCTGTTCCTCTCCCGAGAAGCTGTGGCTTCCTTTCTCCAAGTCTCTGCCCACCAGGTCACAATGGCTGATATCTTAAAGCAGCAAGCACCCCTATCAATTGGAAGTGTTGAAAACTTGTATATTTGACTAAATATAAAGTATTGAGGTTACATGCTCTCTGGAAATCTTTTGTTTGCACATTCTAAAATTGGGTAGGAAAACAAGCAAAACGGGGTGCTGAACTAAACTTACTAAAGGGGGCAGCTGGCCTTTTAAAGTCAGCCACTTACCAGGTTCATCCTAGCCCACACATGCAGTAGCAAGAACACATAAACCTTAAGAGGGAGGCAAAAGCAAATTTACTTATTAAAAGACAAATTAGACAAGAGTCACTGAGGGGTACAAGGGAACCCCTTTAGTAATCTTACCCACCAGTCCAGTCTCCATTAGGGGGCTGTGGTGAAATTGAGGGGCTGTGGCTCCCAGCATCTGCATTAGAATGGCAGTCATTGTGTGCTTGTGGGTGGAGACTTGGAGAAGGGAAGTTAAGCCTTCTTTTGAGAAAAGAGGTTAAGAGATTAGGGAGGGGATGGAGGAAAAAACATTGAAAGGAAAGAGAAGATAGAACAGGGAAGGAAGGTACAGAGAGCAGAGGGGCAGGGAGGCTGGAAGGCCTCAGAACTGCTCGGCCATATGCCCCAACAGGGCCCTGCCCTGGGAAGAATGCTGGAGAAACCTGTTACTTGTGTAGCCTGACTTGGAAATTGAATACTTGAAAATTGAATACTTGGTTTAACTTTGAAACTGCAAAACTTGGAAGTCTTTTGGAGAACTGAAGAGAATTTGCTGTGTTGCTGTTTTCAACGTGAGAAGTCTGAAGTGCTTGCTGTGTTGCTATATCGAGTGAGTTTAGCTGTGCTGGGCCATTTTGGAGTTAGAGCTGAAAGAATGCCGGAGCTGTGCCTTCTGGAGAAGAATTGATGAAGCCATCCTGGTTTTCTTCGTTGGATTTGAATCTCTTGCTCTCAGAGAAGGACCAATGATGCCATGTTGACTTCTTCTGGCTTGGAGTGAGTGGAGCTGTGACTTTGAAGGAGTGGCTGTGCCATCTTAACTCCTTCATCTGGCTTAAGGTGGGGCAGCTGCCATTTTGTGGATGCACATGGCTGCTATAGCTATGTACTTTTTGGACTAGAGACTGGACTGTGTGATAAGATTACCAAAGGGGTTCCCTTGTACCCCTCAGTGACTCTTGTCAAAATTGCCTTTTAATAAGTAAATTTATTTTTACCTCCCTTGTAAAGTTTATGTGTTCTTGCTACTGCATGCGCGGGCTGGGAAGAACCTGGTATGTGGCTGGCTTTAAAAGGCCAGCTGCCCCCCTTTGCAAGTTTGGTTAAGCACCCTGTTTTGCTTATTTTGTCACCTGATATCATCTCTAGTCTAAAACTGCACATGGTTGCTCAGCCATGTATCTTCACAAAATGGCAGTTGCCCCACATTAAGCCAGATGAAGGAGACAAGATACATAGCCACTCCTTCTTCAAAGACACACCTCCAAGCTGGAAGCAGCCAAAATGGTATTGCCTCAGGATGGTGTTGTTGATCCTTCTCTAAAAGCAGGACATTCAAATCCAATGAAGAAAACCAGGATGGCGCCATCAATTCTTCTCCAAAAGGCACGAGGGCTCCGGCATTCTTTCAGCTCCAACTCTAAAGTGGCCTGGAATCAGCAAAACTCACTTGATACAACAACACAGCAGGCATTTCAGACATCTCATGTTAAAACAACAACACAGAACATTCTCTTCAGTTCTCTAGAAGACTTCCAAGTTTTGCAATTTCAAAGTTAAACCAAGTTTTCAAGTATTCAATTTCCAAGTCAGCCTCTACAAGTTACAAGTTTCTCCAACATGCTTTCCAGGGCTCATTGGCCCAGGGAAGGCCCTGCTGTGTGTGGTACATGGCCAAGGGAGCCCTGAGGTCTCCCAACCTTCTTGCTCCTTTGCTCTCTGCCCCTTCCTTCTGCCTGCTTTCTCTCTCTCTCTGTCTCTCTCTCTGTCTCTCTCTCTCTCTCTCCTCCTTAAATCCCCTAATACTAATCCTATCATGAGAAGATGTAGCTTTCCTTCTCCAAGTCTCCATCCACCAATGAACAATAGTTGCTATTTTAATGCAGCACCACCAGTACTGGGGGCCATAGCCCTCCAAATTTACCACAGCCCCCCCCCAACACCCTAACAAATCAACTTTCCTTTCTATTCCTCACCATGATACCTTAATATTCATTCTTTGGCATCTTCCTTTAATTCCTCTGTCTTTACTTTGAGCAACTCCATCCTACATCTCAGAGAAAGTATAAACTTCCTGCTGCCACCTTACAAACCAACTAGCCCCACCCTTCACCTCCTTGGCAGTGATGGAAGAGGTGCTCTTCTCTCTATGTGGAACTCCACTCCTGCATGCAGTCTCTTCATAGTCTTCTTCCTTTCTATCTTCTCTTCTTCATTCATATACCCTCTCCCAAACCTCTGTCCCTTTCTCCTGGTTTCATTATTTTAAGGACACCTAAGTGATGTCTCTTTCTAATCAATCAACCAACAACCACCTCTTTTATGGAAATGCAGACAGTCTCATGCCTACCAATGGAGTGTAAATTGTTGCAACATTTTGGGGAGTAATTGGGCAAGATCTAAACAACATTTAATATTCATGTTTTTTTGACCCAACAATTCTGCTTCCACTATGAAGAAATCCCAGTGGTGTACTTAAACAGAGAGACATCTAGCAAGAACATTCATTGTGGTGATGTAATAAATAGTTTATAAATTGAAAGGCATCTGCCATGATGGGATTGTAGTGAAGATGGAATGTAGTGAAGATGGATGTTATCTGTGTGTATTTATCAGGATGCTCCAGAGGAACATATACCTATATTCCCATGTATAAATTTCACTCTATAAATCTTTAAAGAAGTTTAATGAAAAAATTAGCTGATGTGACTATTGCAAGGAAGAAGTTCCATCTATGAGCTAAAGATGTTATGCTGAAAGTTTGCAAAGCAAACTTACGTTACCAGGTAAGATCCTTAGAGCTCTATAGGTTTGTTCAGTAAGGATCAGACACTCATCCCAGTCCCAACTGTTTAAACCTTAAAGCAGCATGCACAGAAAGGACCTTTTGTGACCTGAAATTTACTGCTGTATGTTCATTAACAGTCATTTACAAAATGAAACCCCTGCCCTATGTGGCTGCCATTTTCAAACATGCCATCTCTGCAGAGGCATGATCTGGTCATGAAACTGCCCCTTGTCTTTGAAACAAAGATCTCAGACTCCCTCCCTGACCCCCTTACCAACCTCTCCAAATACCAATAATCCAGCAAATCTCCTTCCTCCCCCTCTTGCAGTGTGAAATACCCACCCAGGTTTCTTTTCCCAATAAAGAGTCTGTTTCTCTACTAGTCTCTGGTCTCTTCATTTCTTTGTCTCCAATGTGCTCCCAAAACAAAACAAAACAAAACAAAACAAAAAGTTAAATACCAATCATCCTATGAAAACTTAACTCCCTTTAGAATGGGGAGATGGTACTTGGGAGTGACCCCTTGTCTCCTACTTGATTTAAGTAATTAACCCTCTTTGTCCAGATCTTCAGCTTGGTCTAGTCAGTGGGCTGATGCATGTCAGCAGCAAACCCTCTGGTTCCTGAGACCTGGGAAAGCAGCAATGTCTTTCTCAGCCAAGCACTGGAGAAGTGAGTGATGTTCAGACTAGAGCAAGTTCTCTCTTTTTTCGCCTTTTGTTCGCTGCAGAATTTCAGCGGTTGAACAATTAATTTAACTCCGTCTACTAATCTCACCTAAATCTAATCTCATCTTCACAGACATTACCCATAAACCTGCACTCCTGTGCTCAATCAAGTTTTCTTCTAAAATTAATCGATAAGAGTAGCATATCCATTTAAGGTTAAAAAAAATTACAGGTCATGTGTAAGGTAAACTTTTATTTGTGTAAAGTACACACACAGACACCCCACTGGGGATAGCACTGGCTCTTGTTAGAGCACCCCACAGGGGGATATCCAGACATGGAGCGAATTGTGCACACGCACATAGTCACACTCACAAATAGTGTCCTCCTCATCACTGATACAGGGTTGTATAAACAGGGCTTGTGTGTGGATAGCAAGTTCCCATGAGATCACACTGGTTCTCTCTGGGGGCAGATCACTGGGAGACATAAATTTTACTTTTTTTTTCTTTTTAAGAGAACAGTACAGGGGGATTTATTGAAATATACTGCTAAAGGGAGATGCGAGCCAAACAGGAGGTCTGCTGTCCAGATTTTACTTTTCACTGAGTATACTTTTATACTGTTTGAGATTCTTAACCATGATCACATAAAGGAATGACTTCTTTTTATTTATTAATTTTAAAATTTTATCTTAACCTCCCCCCCCCTTGTGTTCACTCAGTCTCCACTCTCATTGTTCTCTTTTGGTTTATGTTGGGTTCATTGGGCCTTTGGTCTCTTTTTCTGTGGCTGTGTCCATTTGTCGGATGAGGGACTGTGTTCCAGGCCCATGGCACATTGTGCTTGATGGTTTGCAGTCCTTAGCTTTGTATTGGGCAGCCAGTCCATGTTCATTTGGGGTCTATCTGTGTCTTCTAGTTGCTGGCTCCAGTACGATCCCCTTGCCATTCCGCTACCTCTGTACCTCATTTCTCTGACCTCGGCTTTGGGAATCCTTTCCTCCAGCCATTGTCAATGAGGAGGTTTCTCGATGAGGGCAGGCATCCACTGATGGACCTTGCAGGTCATCTCCTCTCCATCCGTTTGCAGATTTACTGTGGAGCCAATGCCCTGACTCTGCAGGCCTCCTCTCCCAAGGCTTGGGGAGGGAGCCATGTTTCCTTGGGTGGCAAGTTCCATGTGGGGTTTTGATTCATCAGCTTCCAGTGAAGCTATGGATAAAGGTCTGGATAGGTCTTTACCACAGTTATTTTCCCATTCCAGCATTTACTGTTGTTCTGATTGATCTTTGTTCTGAGTCCCACACACTTGTTTGCACAGGCTCTTTCTGGGCCCTTATCAGCTCTATGTTGCTGTGTGCACATTTATGCTATTAGTCCTCCTGTGAGCTAAGTTATGGTGTGAGGGTGAAGCAGCAAGGGTGTCATCCTGTCCCCTCACCCCATCCTGGCTATTTCTGGATCAAGGATGGATCCAGTCTTGCCCGTGCACCAGTCAGGTCTGGGGGTCCTGGCCGGCCCCTACGTCCCCCTTAACTACCAGGTCAATGGCAGTGGGGCCCAATGGGTGCTGTATGGTTACTGAGTGGGTACAGCCGCTGGCCTAGGTTCACCAGCAGCTGAGGATGCCTGCTGATCAGGGCAGGTGCAGATCCCACAAGAAATGACTTCTTTAAAAAAGTGTGTGTGTGTGTGTGTGTGTGTGTATGTGTGTGTGTGTGAGTGTGGAGGTGTGGATGTGGTTACAGACTCCATTAGACTGATGGGTTGCAACAAGCCCACTGAAAGCTTGTGCTGAGATAACAGACTGTGGTGTGAGCAGCTCTGAGATCAGTTTTGAGTGGCTAGATTTTATGAAGCATCTTCGCAAAAATATCCAATAGAACCACATCATATCCCCTAGAATGGTTACTGTCAAAAAAATAGAAATCAAGTGTTGATGAAGATGTGGAGAGATTGGATTGTTGTTGGGAATGGTATAGGTGCTATAGAAGCCGGAAATGGAATCACTCAGAAAGTTAAAAATAGAACTACCATTTGCCCCCAGTCTCTGTAAATCCATCTCCTCTACAAGACAACAAGTTTCTCAGAAGCAGAAACTGGGCCTTTCTTGTTGACCACTGACATGCAGCAGGTGTGTGGCCTTGTGACAAATTCCTGAAATGGAGCATAATTGGGATGGGGCTGAGAGGGTCTTCTTCCCATGAATTCTAGGGGGAGTTGAATTCAGCAGCTTCCTACCCACATGGTAAACATTGTTTTTACATGGTTCCTGGAAGTGGCTTCTGGAACCCTGCTGTCCTGAGCTGGCCTCACAGAGTTTACTTGGAAAGAGTGGCAAGGAAGGCAAGAAAGGCTTTCTTGAAATGCAGAGCATTAGATTAGATCAGTCCAACTTAGCCTACCTCATATAAGGTAAGCAATATCCATGTACTCTCAGAGGATTGAAAGTGGAGGGAACATAATGCAAAACAAAATACTTCACCCAGCTGAAGAAGTTAGCAGCTATCAGAGGCAATATGTGGGTTTTTCATTCATCCATGAGTGTCCATGGATGAGCTGCTCTCTGCAGCCTTGTTCAGGACCCATATTGTTAGAACTGAGCCCTCCAATACACAAACAAACCACACACAACATACACACACAAGACGTATTCCTTCTGTGGTTACTGTATGCCCCAAATTTGTGACATATTTAAAAGTCATTTAAATGTCAGGAGTATTTAAATGCCAAGGGCATGTATTTTGCTGAAAAGGTATATTTACAAAATGGAGAGAGTGCTGCACCTCCTGATATTTGTAGAGGAGTAAATAGAATCAGAGTAGCTAGAATGAGGAAACAGACTTCTTACTTGAAGACTGAACAAGTGCAGCATGCAAGAATGTCTCTGTATTAGAGTTCCCTTTGGGGCAGGAAGGGCTGTTTCTGTAACAAAGGAATCTCCGTAAAAAGGGAGGTTTGGACACTCTTACACTTCTGGTGGGCATGCAAACTGGTCCAGTCACTATGGAAGGTAGTATGGAGGACCTTCCGACTAATGAAAATGGAACTGCCATTCGATCCAGCAATAGCTCGTCTGGGAATCTACCCAAAGGAGGCTTCAATGTGGGTACAAAGGGACAACTGTGCTCAGATGCTTATTGCAGCACTATTTATAATTGCAAGGACATGGAAACAACCCAAATGTCCCAAGACAGACAAATGGATGAAAAATGTGGTATATATACACAATGGAATATTATTCATCAATTAAAAATGACAAATTTGATGGTTTTTTTTTTTGTAATATGGAGGTACCTAGAAGAAATTATACTAGCAGAAATGAGTCAGAAAGAAAAAGACAGAAAGTAAATGGTTTCACTAACATATGGACAATCAAATGAGTACACAATGGTGAAGGGGGGACCAGCTAGAGACCAGGGAGGGGAGGAGGTGGGTGACCCCTGGGATTACAATGATGTGAAATATATATATAAATATAAATAATTTATATAAAATAAAAACATTTTTTAAATTTAAAAAAGGGAGGTTTGGGGTGGAGCTGAGCAACCAGGTGAAGCCATAGAATATAGCAAGAGAGACAAGGAGAAGCACATGGAGCAGAGACTTGTGAAGAAAGTACACTTGTTTCTCAGCTGTAGACTTGTACCAGGGACTTGGGGAGCATGAAAAAGACCTGGAGTCAAGATATGTAGTGACACTTGGAAGATTTTGGGTGAGAGAACCAGGGGGAGGCTGACAGTGGCATCCTTTATCTTGATTTGTATTTTGATTTTGCTCTTTCTGTCCCAGACTTCCCTGCCCTTTACCATGGTGCCCTACCATGGTGCCCTAGACTTGTAGCCACACAAGTGTGGGGTCTCAGCTTCCAAACTTCAGGCCAATCATGTTTGTCTGGTCATTTGCCATAAAGGAACTGGGTGTTTCACTGGGAAACTATCTTCTTTCTCTTTTCCCCTCCCTGCACAATCATTCTATTAAAGAGTTTCCTCACTTAGAGTAGGCTTTGTCTTTTGTCTTACACATAGCAGAATCCCTTTAGAGCATATGAGGATGGGAGGTTCTGGACTGCTCCTCAGTCTGCCTGTTGACATTTTGATGTGAATAGTCAGGACTAGAATTGGAGCTAGTGGATTCTCAAGGACACAGGAGTGCGATGCACAATTCCAGGATTAGAAAACTGCAAAAGAAGGGGCTCATCTCAGGTTCTCTTAGCTCTCCTTTGGCTGATCATTGTTCCCCTGGGAGTAAAGGCCAAATGGAGGAATTCCACTGCCATCTTCAGTCCCTGAGTGAGTGGCCATTGGGAGGCAGGAGAAGGAAGGGCCCGCCGGATGTTGCCACCAAAGGGAATGTATTTCTCTGCCCTCTTGCACTGTGTTGTCTTTTGTCATAAGAGTGTCATGTGGTGTGATGATCTGTCTCCATCTTCCCATCAGTGTCAGCTAAGTCCTTAGAAAAGACATGGGTTTTTGCAGCCAGTATGGGGAAAGTTCTTTTCCCCTGCTCCTGCCTCCTGTAGGCTGCAAGTTTACACACACACACACACACACACACACACACACACACCCCACACACACACCCTCCCTGTCCCCTACCACTCCCCATTAGAGTTTCAGGCCACCCGTGTGTTCACAACCTGACACCTGTGACCATGAGTTTCAGTTTTCCTTTATTCACATTATTCACATTTCCTTCCCCAAACAAACTATAATATCTTGATGAGAGGGGTGTCCCTTAAACACTAGAAGTGGCTGCTCATATGTGGCAAAATGCAAAAAAGACCCTTAAATCTCAGTGAATCTGAAAGGAGCTCTAGGGGCAGACAGAGTGGGTCCTAACATCTGTTAAACATTCACAACACATGAAAAATAACAGGTTCATCCACTGTTTCCTCATCGATTTTCACTCACCAAACCTGTACCTTGTACTTGGTACATAAAGGGGCTCCCAGCCTGGGGCACAGGTGCAGACAGGTCTTCTGCACCAATACCCCCAAGCTTCTGTGGACTCTGGCTCCTTCTCTATTTGTTATGACACTTTCGGTTTAGAAATAAAGGATGAAACAGTTCAAATGAAGTTCATTGTGTGTTTGTGTACTTCCTTAGAGCCACACTTGGCATTCCTCAAGGGAGGACTTTGGCTGAACCCAGAGAATGAGGGGAATCATCCCAAAATTCTGGATTTTGTTGACCAGAAAAATCCCCTGTGGCCTGATGAATTACCATTTCCCAAGCTGCTCTCCTCATCAGAGAAACCTAAGTCTCACTTCAACAGGCTCAGCTGCTGTTTCTGGTTGCTTCCTGCACACGTATCAAGAATGTATCTGTGTTAATTTTCCAGATTTAGATATAAACTCTTGACTTCCTTCTAGGAAGGTGAGGGTCTAGCACTCTTCTTCTCCCCATGCTCTCAAAGTAATTAGATTATAATTGTCTTTGAGATCCACAGCCAATGTTTATACTGTCAAGATGATGGCAAATATTTTTGCCAGCCAAAACAGATAGTAGGGAATGCTCATAATGTCTCCTTCATGCTGCAACCTTTTCTGCTCTGGAGTTCAACATGATATTTTGTATGGGTTTATACCTGTCCCCGAGGCTCCTCCAGCTCTTTGCCAAAACTGCTCATTCCTCTTAGTAGTTCCAGGTGTCTAGTTTCTAGTTTCTAGGATTTTATTTTTGACACATCTTCTCTGGAACCCACTGGTCTATCTGACGTGTGGCCCTGCTCCCTTGGGTGGGATCCCTGTTGTCTTCTTTTCTTGAACTTGTTGTCTTCTTTCTCCTAGTTTTGACCTCACTTAGTTGAAGTACATCTTCTAGTAGCTTCCCACCCAAGCCTGCTTGAATTTTCCCATTTTTAATTTTTTTAAGCTGAGAACTCATATTTGTTCTATGAATAATGTGCTCTTTTTCCATTGGTGCAGTTGTTTCTTATTACCCCTCTGAAGATATTAAGTGTGGTTTTCCTGGGAGTTTATCCTACTCTTTGTGCTACCTTGGTGTCCCAGGAATTTTCATGTGATTAGAGGTGCTCACAATCATTGTTGATAAGTCTTTTCTTTGAGGGGCTCAGTTTCCCTAGAGGCCTGTTGCCTCAGGTGAGGCCATGGAACTCTCAGGTGCAAAGAGAAAGAGGTGTCTGGGCGGCTCCTGCATTAGAGTACAGATATGGCTTTAATCATTTAGCAGTAGCTTTCTGTTGGACAGGGGTGATGGCTGACAGCTGGGGTGGAGAACAACCTCCATATTTAATGAATCCTTTTAACAACAGCTCCTGAGGGACTCCTGCTGCCTCTAATCATTCTCTTTTGGGAATTCTATGGAACTAATTTGGAGGCTTCCTTCCTTCTCTCAGTAACCCATGCCAGTTCTCAAAGTCACTCATTGCTGATCATTTGCTTTCCAATTTCCAACATTTATCTGCATCCTTCTTTCTATTTTTGTTCTTTCTTTCAGCTTGAGGATTTTTTTGTCTTTAACAAAATTTTTATAATGCAATGGGGTTTTTTTTTTCTCTTTATAAACTTGATGACATTTGGCAAGCATGCATGCAATATTTCCATTGTCACCCCCATTCTTAAATGCCACCAAATTCCCTTAGCCCAAATGATAACAATTTAGCTATGTTGTTCTGATACATGTTATTGAAACAAATTGTATCTATCCCTGTTTTATAAAAGGGGACTTAGTGCTCAAAAACAGAAGGATCTTGCGGAGAAATGCTGGGAAGATTGGTCTATAAGTCTGGATGTGTTTCTTTTTCTTTTTTTTTAATTCATTTTATTGATTTGTCATAATTATGCATTAATTGATCCCTCCTCCTCCCTCCATATCCCTCTCTGTATCCCCCTTCCTCTTCCCTCCTTATCCCCCCTCTGTATCTCCCCTTCAGTCACTCCTCCCATTTTTCTGCAAATTGTTGTTTGGTTAAGTTGATGTTTAGTTGTTGGTTGTTTGACCTGTTGTTCTCTTTCGATATATGGTAAGTGTGTGTGTGGTTTTTCTTTTTGTTGTTGTTGTTTTATTTATTTATTTATTTTACCCCGGGGCTTTCCCACTTCACTAACATTTGTTAACTATCCTGATCTTTTGTGCTCTTCACCTCCCCCGCCTTCTTCCCCCTCCTCCTCTCTCGCTCCATGGTTCAGTCCCATTGGTTGTTTTCATTTTTTCTTAATTGTTTGTTTGATTTTCCCTATATCCCTCATATAAGTGAGACCATCCTGTACTTCTCTTTTTCTTTTTGACTTATTTCTGCTACTATGAGTCTTTCTAGTTCCATCCAGGTTGCTGCAAATGACATGTGTTTGTCCTCCTTGATGGATGCGTAGTATTCCATCGTGTATATGTACCACATTTTTTTAGCCAATCATCCATTTGGGGGCATTTGGTTTGTTTCCAATTCTTTGCAACTGTAAACAGGGCTGCAACGAACATGCGTGTACATGTGTCCTTTTGAA
>PVHY01031478.1:0-12620 GCA_004024945.1 Uropsilus gracilis | reverse complement strand
GGGCAGTGGGCGGGTCAGCGCGCCGGCTCGGTCGGGGGCGGTGCGAAGCGCGCCCCCCCGCAGGTCCCCCAGCGGCGGTAGAAGCCTAGGGGCTCGTGTCCGTGGAGGCCTCACGGCCAGCCTTGCTGGTGGTGGTCACAGGTCAACAGGGCAAAGTCCGCTGTCCACGCGGGTGCGCAGGGCTGTGGGGAGAGCAGAGGCCTCGTCGGGCCCTGTCCCTCCCACTTCCTCCCCGGTGTTCAGAGCACCTGCTCCGGGATGGCTGCAGGCCGGCCTGCCCTGACCGCCTGGGGCCAGGCCTCCCTGCGGAGCATTTCAGCAGCTCTGGCTCGCTGAGGAGGCCGAGGCTGTCCTGCAGGGAAGACACACCCTCAGAGCGTGGGCAGAGTTCAGACGGGGACTCGCCGCCTAGAAAACCTAGAGCCGCCAAGAAAGGACGTGCCAGTGTGAGAAATGCAGCTGTCACCAAAACGGGCACCTTCAGGGGCAAAAGCCAGCGCGTGGCAAACTGGACATCCCTTCTCGGTTTCCAGAATCCTCGTAAAGACCAGCAAGGGAAAACAGAAGGGTTACGGGTCAGAAATCGACAGCGGGTTGATGGGTGGTGCCGCCCCATCAGGAGAGCAGATGGTTGAGCTGGGGCCACTCGGGGCCCGAGGGCCCGGCAGATCAGCACCGTGAAATACAAGAAAATGGGAAGCTTGCTGTTATTTGCAGGTTGTATGTTGCCCCGAACCTGTGAGAACACACATGGGAAAGCTCTTAGCATTGGCAGGAAGGGTAGCCTGGTTTTTTTGAATCATGGACTTTCCTGTATAACAGCAACTAGATAATAAAATAGAAAAGAGGGTCCGCTCACTACGTAACTGCCTTTGTTTTTTTCCTCAGCGGATTGGATTTGATTTATTTTTTGATTTATTTTTATTTTTTTAATAACTTCAACAAAATTTTGTGGAAAGGATACAAGTTCCGTAGATAGGTGCACATAGTACAATACCATAACTACAAAATTACAGCCATGCGAAAGAATGTATTATTTACTGATGTGTGATTTAAAAGTTTCAGATACCACTGGCACGGCAGACATCAGATCCAGTGCACTAATTATTATTCCTGGGAATGTATAGTGAGGAACAGGGTAGAAGAGATGTCCACAGAGAAGAATGTCAACTACCTCTGTGATGGTTGTTCTTTTTTTAATTTAATTTAAATTAAAAAAATTTGCAGATTGTGTGTATTTTTATTTATATGACATTATTGCATTGTTGTGTACCCCGGGGCTTTCCCACTTTACTAGCACTTGTTAACCATCCTCATTTTTTGTGCTCTGCACCTCCCTCACCTTCTTCCCCCTCCTCCTCACCTTCTTCCCCCTCCTCCTCTCTGGTTCAGTCCCATTGGTTGTTTTTATTTTTTCTTGTCTGTTTGTTTTTCCCTATATCCATCATTTAAGTGAGACCATCCTGTATTTCTTTTTTCTTTTTGACTTATTTCTGCTAATATGAGTCTCTCTAGTTCCATCCAGGTTGCTGCGAATGTGTCCTCCTTGATGGATGTGTAGTATTCCATCATTTATATGTACCACATTTTTTTTTTTTAGCCAGTCATCTGTTTTGGGGCATTTGGTTTGATGGACCATAACTGTATTTGTACTAATGACATAGAGAAAGACTCAATTTCACTGCCACCAGAGAAATGTAAGTTAAAAAGCGTTTTTGGTTTGTCGAATTAGCAAAAATGAGAACTGTTGGTACTACCAAGTGTTAGAAGAATGCTTGGGGGTAATTCCCATCTTTGTAACCAATGTGTATGGTGTGAACATTCCTAGTCAAGTACAAGCTGTCAACATGAACTGAATGAAGACAAGGAAAAGATGCACAAAAGCCTAACTTTGTATCAAGTTCTACTATAAAATATAATAGACAAAAACCACTTCCAAAATAGATCAATAGTAAAATGGGAACGTGTTGATTTTTGAGCATTTTGTTTGCCATATAAGGTAAGATTATACAATTTAATTTTTTAATGAATGCTGTGTTTAGGCCGGGCATGGTGGCGCATGCCTGTAGGTGGCAGCCTAGGAAGCCACGGCCAGGGCCAGGGATCGCGGTTCGAGTCCCGCTGGCGGCATGAAGGGAGACCTAGCCCCCCAAAAATAGCTGGGCGTGGTGGCGCATGCCTGTAATCCCAGCTACCTGGGAAGCTGAGGCTGGGGATGGCTTGAGTCTGTGGTACCCCAGGCAACGTGAGCCCGCAGTCTCACAGGCAAAAATAGGGAGACCTAGTCTCAAAAAAAAAAAAAAAAAAAATGCTGTGTTTAGCAATCAGATGAGAAATTTCCTGGATTTGCCCACTGGTCCTTATGAGCTGATTGAGTTGGCTCTAGCACACTATTTCTCTATGTGCTGCATTTTGTTCCTCGAAGAATGATTGTTGACTTGTAGCTTCAATAATACCTGGGACTTTCTTAGAAATGCAGACGCTTAGGCCTTGCTCCAGAACTACCAAATTGGAATCTGTGTTAAAAAGCTCGCTGGATGGCTTGAAATCACATCAAGTTTTTTCACATGGTGGTTTATAGAGTATCACATGACCACAGCCAGGTGAAGTTAATGCTCTTCAGAATGCATACATCTTTCACCGTTTACAATGTAAGGTCAATCTTTATTATCATGGAAAAAACTCCAAATATATTATTGAGTGGGGGGGAAAGCCATTTACAGAATAGTATTTACAGGGCAAGAACGTGTAGGTAAAACTCGATCCCACAATGAGTTGAATTTCTAGATTTTACATGGATATATGTGTAAATGCATGGAAACAGGTTTGAAAGGAGAGCGGTCACTTCTGAATAAGGGAATTGAGAAGTCGATTCTCAAGCAGGAGAACAGAGGGTGAGGGAAGTTTAGCTATCTCAGATAAATTTCTAAGATTCATTCTTGCTTTCTTTTCCCCACCAGTCCTTAGATGGTGACTATAATGCTGCAGCTATTGTTTACCTTCAAAAAAGCAAATGCCTGTTAGTTAACAAAGCAGTTAGTCATACTCACTTCTGTGTGAGTTGATTTAACATACATTCCCTTTCTGAGCAGTCAGTCTGCGAGAGAAGCAATCTAAGTAGTTACAGGAGTTTGTCACATAATTGGTAAGGGTGGTTTGCAATACAGAAAACCCAAGTATTGTTGCAAGGAATAGAGGCATGCAGTGTGTGTGTGTGTGTGTCTGTGTCTGTGTCTGTCCGTGTGTGTGTGTCTGTGTGTGTGTCTTGCCCCTTCTGCTAAAATGTATTGAGGGGCTCAATCAGATGATTTCCTGCTGCCAAGTCAGCATGAATATCTCATTACTGGTAAATGTCTTGGGTATTTAAATCAATACATAATTTGCTGCTGGGTATAATGGTAGGAATTTGCATAACAAGTACAATTTGTCCTTTTACAGTGTTGTTGGAAGGACACATGGGACTCCAACATGTATTTTCCCCTCAAGTCCTATTTTCCAGGCAGGCAGGAATTAGTTAAGAACTACAAATCCCAGAATGACTTGAGGTTAGTTGCTCTGGCAAAATGATAATTTCAACCAATTATGTTCTAGGAGGGAGGTTTAAAAAGCACTTTATATGGTGAAAAAGAATTAAGCTTCTCTTTAGGGACTGATTGGGCACAATTTCCAAATATACAACCAAGTGAAGCTAGTACAGATTAGCAGTTATGGTGTAAACACACAGACATGCATAAGATCCTTCTATGTTTAAACTATGTCAGGAGTCACAGGAAATGATAACTGACTCTGGGAAAGGGAAATGGGGTGACTGAGGGTTTGGGATGACAGGGACATTTTTTCCTATAAATCTTTTGGTACTTTTTGAATTTTGTTCTAAGTATATATATCATCTTTAAAGGCTTAGTATGTAAATTTTAAGAGCAAACGTTGGAAAAATGATCGTTAAGTCTTCCTGTGACCTTAACCTTTGTTTTCTTCTGTAGTCTGATTGAGTTAGTAAGTTGTTGGTTAAGCTGGGTGCAGTGGCATGCACCTATAATCCAAGCTGCTGAGAAGCTGAGGCTAGGAATCTCTTGAGTCCATGGGTTTGAGTAAATTGTTGGTTAACCTTTAACCCTAATCCTTTCATTAAAAAATGCTCCTGTGCAGCTCTATGACCCTCTGATAGGACATAGTGTCTACCTGTGGATGGGGAAGTAGATGAAATATTTTTGACATGATATTTTCTTTTGTTTTTTGAGACCAGGTCTTGCTATTTTTGCCCGTGGAACCGCAGGCTCTCGTTGCCCGGGGTACCACAGACTCAAGCCATCCCCAGCCTCAGCTTCCCAGGTAGCTGGGATTACAGACGCATGCCACCACGCCCAGCTATTTTTTTGGAACTAGGTCTCGCTATGGGCCCCAGGCGGGACTCGAACCTCCATCCCTAGCCCCGGCTGCTTCATAGGCTGAAGCTTACAGGCACGAGCCACTGTGCCCGGCCGATGCTGATATTTTCAACAAAAAATGAATACCAGACGTAAGGAAACCCTCATAAGAAAGATACCCAATTCCATTAGTTCTTCACTTCCCCAGGAATGACTCTTGACCTACCTTTGCCCTGTTCCTCACACTTTGTCCTCTTTCTCCTACCCAGCATGAGTCATGGGCTCCATTATTGTGCATCGGCCACGAAGGCCCTTGCCCGAACTGGGTTTGCTTTCTTGTCCCCAACAGCAGCGGGGTTCTCACCTGCAGCTTTGTAGCCAGAGGAACCCCCATAGCCGGGCCGAGCACTCTGACTTTAAATTGGTGCCTAGCAACCTACAGTGGGTTCTGTGTACTTCCCAGGGTTTTGCTCTTCCTCTCGCCTTCTGGAAGACGGTTTTATCTAATCTCCTCTCCCCTCCTCATTCTCAGTCGCTGACCTGGGTTCCTATCTTCCTGCGGAGATAGAAGTCTTCAAGCGAGGACGTCCCACATTCTAAGCTCGAATATTCTAAGCCAGGCTTCTGGGTGCACCTGAGCTCCAAGTTCTGCTGACCTCATGAATCACCTGTCCTCCTACCTGCGGCCACACCCTCCTCTTGTGCAAGAGATTCTACCTGTGTAACCCACTCAGGACTCCATTTCAGCAACTCTCCTGTTTCTCCTTCATCAGTCTCCATTTCTCAGTTCTTCGGGCAGGTCAGGAGCAGCATCCACGCATGCTGTCGTTGCTTCCATCACAAAAGAATCCCCTCCTTATCCCTGCTCTTTCTCCAGACATGATCCCAACTTTTATCTTCCCTTTAAGTGAATCAATCTCATTTTTAAAAATGTCGACTTCCTGTCACTGATTCCTTTTCTTTCTCTTATAGACCCACTCAGCTGGGTGTGGTGGCACATGCCTGGAATCCCAGCGCTGGGAGTCTGAGGCCAGGGATCGCTTGACTCCGCAGGTTTGAGACTGTCCCGGGCAACATAGTGAGACCTAGTCTCAAAAAAAAAAAAAAAAAAAAGCCAGACGTGGTGGCATGAGCCTGTAATCCCAGCTACCTGAGTGGCTGAGGCTAGGGATCACTTAAGTCCATGGGTTCGGGACTACCCCGGGCAACATAGTGAGACCTAGTCTCTAAACAATAAAAAATAAGACCCACGCAGATGCGGTTTGCACCGCAATCATTCCACCAAAACTTCCTGTCAAGGTCAAAGGGGACCTCCATGGCGGATGCCATGGTCATTTAGGAGTCTTTATCATACGTGCCCCATGAGCTGCTCCATTCTCCTGGAAACTCTTTACTTGGCTTCCAGGACATTGCTGTTCTCACTGGCTGTTCCTTTGTATCTCCTTCTCTGGCTCCACCTGATCTCCCGAGCTTCATGGTAGTGTCTCAGGGTTTCATGTTTGGAAATGCAGCCTCTCTCACTCTTGCTGAATCGAATTCTCATCTTAACTAGCATCACCAACCTGAAAATCCCCCAGTTCACACATCCGCGGAACACCCGATCACAGCACCTATCTGCCCAAACATCTCTGTTGGACTGTCTGTGCAGTGGTTTATTTCCATCGTCATGGGTGTGTCCATAGGAACCTCATACTTCATGTTTGAATCTGAACTCCTTGTTCCCCCAGCCTACCTCATATTCCTTTCCATCTCAGGAAATGGCAACTCAGTCTCTCCAGAGTTAAGCCAACCCTTGGTGTCATCCTTGCCCTAGGCACCCTCTTCTCATGCATCAGCCTGTCCTGTGACCCTGGGTCTCTCACAGATCTTCCCCAGGCTCCAGTCCTCCCTACCCAATCCTGTGCCACTATCGTTTCCCTTCTTGGATTCTAACGGAGGAGAGACTCAGCGTTTTTCAAGTCAGGGCAAACTTCGGGCCAGTGACGTATTCATTTTCACTTTGTCGGTGTGATTCTCAGTGCCTGGTGCCTAGTGGATATACAATAACTGGATAGTTAATGAATTACATTTTGAAAGCTAATTGTTCATGGTGAAAATTCGCCTGCATAGAATATCCCCAGCAGTAAAAAGGAACTGCAACACCTGGAAAGATCTCATGGGTATTAGATCGAGTGAAAAATAAAAAAGACAACATTACAGAGGTGGAGCTTAGATTATTGGTTGCCAGAGCTGGGGGGAGGGAGATGGTGTGGTTCTAAGGAGCACCACAAGCGATGACGTGGTGGTAGTGGAACAGTTCCGTATCTTGACAACTGTGCTGGTTACATGACTCTACGTGTGATAGAATTAGGAGTGCCAGATGAAAAAGGAGATCCAGCTGGCTTTCAGATAAGCAAGGATTAAATTTTTAATATAAGTATATCCCAATGGTGATATGGGCTATACTTGTACTAAACGTAAAATGTGAGTGTCCTGTATTTCTGTTTGCTAAGTCTGGTGATCCTAGATAGAATGGCATAGACCTACGCACACACATTTGATCAATGTCACTTGCCTGGTTGTGAGATGGTTTGTGTTTCCATAGAAGGAAATGGGTGCAAGGAATCAAAGACCTCTCTAGAGGTTTGCAAACTCCTGTGAATGCATAACTATTTCAAAATAAGAAGCTTTTTTCAAATGCTCTCAAAAACCTGCCTGCTGTGATTGGCAATAAAAGCAAAGCATTCGGGGGAGGTGCTAGTTATTAACCTTGACATTTTATGGAGCACTGTAAAGCTGGCACCTCACAAAGGTCTTAAGATGCAGCCCTCTCATGTCCACAAAAAGCTGCTGTGGTTACCAGCAGGGTAACAGAGTGGTATGTGTGTGGGCTTGAGCTCTCATGCCGGAGTTCCAGTCCTGGCTCCCACGTCCAGTCAGGGTATGAGTACCACACCTCCCGACATCAAGCTGGTGACTAAACGCACCTGGCATCACCAGTGACTGAGATTGGCAACCACTGTAAAGCAGTCTTCTTTCATTTCTTCCAAAGAGCTGCTTGTTAAACATTTACCATCATACCGCAGACTCTGAGCCGTAGTTTTCCCATCAGGAGAATGGGGACGATACCAGTGATAACCCCATCATGGACAGAGATACAGGTGGGGTGCTCATCATTCACTGTCCCCACGAAGGAAGCAAACATGTCCACCGTTATTCTCTCTCCCATGAAACCGTCAGCCACCAAGGGCGGGCTCAGGCCTTACTCATGTCGCTATCTTTAGTGATTGGCCCAGGGCCTGAACGCAGCAAGTGCTAAACAAATACTAAATCAGTGAAGACGTGATTGAAAAGGCACACAGCCTGCAGGTACCACCCATTTTCCCCGAGACTTCATGGGGCACACTCTTGGTTTTTAGTTTTGGACCTTCTTCAGGCCTGTGGCATGCTGCCAGAACGAACTGGGCAGCCCTCACACCCCACCCTGTGCCACCTGGCCTGGACCCACCAGGGCGGTGCCCATGATGGCAGCGACAGACACTCACCTCGCCCTCCTCCCGGAGCCGACATGGCCCTTTCTGGCTCCGAGTCTGCCTGACTCGAGGTCATTTAATCCTCGCTGGATTTGTCCTGTTTATTTTAGTGAACAGGGCTGTTTACTTTCAGTTCGTATTTCCAGGGGCGCTTGCTCATTTTGCTTCCTTTTTATTTACTCTTCACAAGCACTGAGGTTTGAGTAAATATGACTATAAAGTTCCAGGGACTGGCTTATTCTGTGTCTGGTATTTTAATGGCCTTTAAACGGTGTCTGCTCAGGTAAGCATTTTGTAGATGGGCCGAAAAGATGGAGACTTCTGCTCAGCGCCTCTGAGTCCTTCCAGATGAACAGCTGGCCCTCAGCAGCCTATGAATGAATCGTGGCTTTTTATCCGTAATAAAAATATCCAAGTCAACACCCATCCCTGGAGAGCGAAACCCCCCTGGCCTGGGCAGCCGGACAGGGCACGTGGGAACTGGGCAAGGAACCCAAGGTCAGCACCACCTACAGAGCTTTCAGAATGCGGGTTCACAGACCTCACCTTGAGATCCTGCACAGGAAGCTGCGAGTTGAGGACGTGCGTTTCTTTCTTTCTTTTTTTTTTTGAGACCAGATCTCGCTATTTTTGCCTGTGGAACCACAGACTCATGTTGCCCAGGGTACCACAGACTCAAGCAATCCCCAGCCTCAGCTTCCCAGGTAGCTGGGATGACAGGCATGCGCCACCACGCCCAGCTATTTTTGGGGATTATGTCTCCCTACGTGCCCCCGGTGGGACTCGAACTGCGATCCCTGGCCCCGGCCGTGGCTTCCTAGGCTGCCACCTACAGGCATGCGCCGCCATGCCCGGCCACGACATGCATTTCTAACCCACAACGGAAATCCTCCCTTTCCTGAGACCTTTCTGAGGAAGTCATCTTGGGTCTCAAACACCCGACTGCCAATGGGTGGGCTGCCCCAGACTCGGGACCTGCTGGGGACAATGTGGAGAGGCAGGCTGGAGAGCCAGCGAGGGCTGCTGGAGATGAACCCATAAATACTCAGCTAGTTAGCCAGAGGAAGAGGGCGACTGTTCTAATCAGCCACCGGCTCCAGGCCTAACTGATGAGCAGGGGAGGCTGTGGACCACACCTGGCTCCTTCGTAACCCCCACAATCCTCACAGCCCTGCTTACAGGGGGACCCTTGACTACGACTGGGACACCCCCACCCAGGGTAGACTTAGGGAGCCGTTACCTCAGAGGGACTGGGAGCCAGTCCCTGGGAACGAACGCGGCAGAGAGGCAGAGGCCCATGGCCGTCTGCTGGCCTCCTCCGGGACCAGCCCCTGTCTGTCAAAGGCCCAACGGCCTGGGCTTCCCGCCTACTGGCCAGCTCCTCCCTTGCCCTGGGCCCCTGGGCTCCACCTTGCAGGTTTTCGGTCCACTCCGAGGCATCCATTATGACATCATCACTGCACCTGGAATTAGGAATCTCTTCCCAGATGCTAAGCCTGGGCAACGTCTGTGAAGGGCTTGACCCCCTGGACGGGTGTCTTGCAGCAGGAGGCCACAGAGACTCTTCTTTTCTGGAGAAACCCCACCCTCATCTCCACCGTGGTCCCTTTGTTTCCTTCCCAGGGGGTGTGCATATTACGGTGTCTGGTGTCTGTTTCTCCCGCCAGGTGGGCTCAGGCGGGCTCATTCACTGGCTCCCTGGTGCCCAGCATCGTCCCTGCCCTTGAAGGAACCATGGGTGGTGCGGGAATACCTGGGAGGCTTTCTTGAGCCTGTGGCCCTGTGACAAGTGTGTCCCCAGCGTCTGCTGTGGTTCCAGCCCTGGAGGTCGGGGGTCACTCCCTTTGTGCCCTGCGGAGCTTCTGTCTGGCTGTGAGATGCTGGACACACTCCCTCTGGGGATTCACGTTGACCAGGTTCTTTTGACCTGAGACCAGGTCTCGCTGTGTTGCCCAGGGTAGTCTCGATCCCGCAGACTCAAGCGGTCCCCAGCCTCAGCCTCCCAGGTAGCTGGGATTACAGGTGCCCACCACTGCCCCCGGTTGCTTTTTTGAGACCAGGTCTTGCTATGTTGCCCAGGGAAGTCTCAAACCCGCGAATTCAAGTGATCCCTGGCCTCTTGCCTCCCAGCACTTGGATTACAGGTGCGCGCCACCACGCCCGGCTTGACCCGGGCTCTAAGGGAGATGGTTAAACCAGAGAAATGGTTGTCTGGCAGGGTCCCCCACCTCGCCCCCCCTGCAGGGAGCCCATCTGCCCCGAGGCCTCTGCCAGGCCGCTTGTTTCTGCGGATACTGCAGCAGGGTGCTTCTGCAGCAGCAATCTATAAAGCACCATTTACAGCCGTAACTAAAGCACAGAGATCAATCCCCGCGCACACCCCCGTCCACAAACATGCTTGGAGGGCCTTCGGGGGGGGGGGCGGTTTTATGGTAGAGACAGGGATGAATGAAACAAGGGCTCCATTCCAGATGGGGTGGGCTGGGGGCTTCTCTCCCCCTGGGGAGACGGGACAGCTGGAGATGAGATGATTGAGCGCACGGAAAGGAACCACGCTGCCCAGGAGCTGGCAGCCACGCGTGCCTCTGGGGCCCCGGGAGGGTGGCGAGTCTGCGTGGAGGAGCTGCTGTGCGTCTAAAATGAAGTCCGTATCAGATTATGCAAAAAAGGTGTCTTAATTTTTCCACAGTGATGACGGGTTGGAACGACAGCACTTTGACCACCTGGTGTTATCGGTGTCACTGCAGCTCATCTCGCCGCGGCTCTTCGCTTTTGAAAACACGGCTCCTGGCTCGTTGTGCTGACATGTGTGCCCCCCATCATGTCACACCACTGGGCTGGGAGTTGAGGGCACCCAGGCTGGGACCAGCAGCGCAGTCTGCTCGACCGCAGCTCGGGGGACTTTGGAGAAAAAAGGACGAGAGGGAGGTAACACGGGCCCTGAGAAGGGTGTGGAAGACGCTTGAGAAGTTTAATGCTAGCCAGGCACGGTGGCACGTGCCTTTAAGTGCAGCCTACAGAGCATGGCTGAGACTAGTTATCGCTTGAGTCGGCATGTTCGAGGCCCACCCGGGGCAACACAGCGAGACCTAGTCCTAAAAGATAGCTGGGCGTGGTGGCGCGCGCCTGTCATCCCAGCTACCTGGGAGGCTGAGGCTGGGGATGGCTGGAGTCGGTGGTACCCCGGGCCACGAGAGCCTGCGGTTCCACGGGCAAATAGTGAGAACTGGTCTCCAAAAGAAAAAAAGGTTTGCTCCTGAAGGGAAGGGAGAGAATGGCCTCTCCAGCAGCAGCCTGACCCGCGAACAACATGCCTCACTCAGCCTCTCTTCCTCCCCCTCCTGCTGTCTTCCAAATAGGGCTCTTCAGTCAGCCATCCTCTGACTCTCCAGTCTCCTTCCTCTCAGTACCATGGGGAAGGGTCAGTGAGCTGGCTGGGATGCTAAGTGCTGCGTGACATCCCAGCCCAGACCACCCACCGCAAGTACCGGCTACAAACACACGCCCCCCTCTGTCCAGCCCGGGGCCCTGGGAAGAGGGGGGCAGGGGCAGGAGAGGAGCCCAGAGGCAGGGCAGATGGCTCTCACCGTTTGGTCTGAGAAGGAGCATGTGACCCCGGAGGAGGAAGTCTGTACCCCAGGAGGGCCAGCTAGCTGCCACAATAACACAGCTCATCAGGGAAAGGGGGCAGCCGGGATCTGCGCTCGCTCGCTCGTCTGCCCGCCCACTCAGCCACACGGAGCAGCCACAAACAGTCCTGAGTGAGGATTAACTCTGCGTGTGGTGTCTGGGACATTGTGGGCCGCTCTGTGGGGCATTGTTGTGTCTGTGGTACATTGATCTCTGACACCAGCACCTGGGACGGGAGGCTGGGTGCACACAGCCGGCGCTCAATAACTATTGATAGAGGGATGGAAGGAAGGAAAGCGGGGTGGAAGGAAGGAGGGTGGGTGGGTGCCTGAGTGAACAGATCTGTCACAGCACAGAGCAGCTGTTGGGGTGGAGGGGGGATATATGGTTTATGTTAGCGTTTTGATGCAACAGAGGTTTCCCACAAGCCGGAGTCTACAGTGTCCATGTCAGGGAGAAGAGGGGCCCACACACAGCTTTCCAGCATCTTCCCTCCCCGGGCCCACAGCTTTAAGAGGCAGTGGATCTCTAGGCTGTAGGTAGCAGCCGTCTTTAGCTAAAGTTCTGCCTCTAGTCTGTTGTTCTATGAAGTGCTTTAAAGAAAACCCCAAGTGCTGCCGTCAAAGGAAGCATATGTGAAGAATTCCAGGTTTGGGGTTAACCTGGCACCACGGCCAGGGGTGGCTGCGTTTCCCCCACCTCCCCCCTTCCCCCGACCATTCCAGACACCCCATGCGTCAGGAAGCTGCACTTTCACCCGTGGCCACTGGAGGGCGCTTTGACCATGAACTACCGGCTCTCCGCCTCCCACAGCTTGGGCGAGCCCTAATTCAATTCAAAGGACGTTTCCAAACGCTCACAGCAGTGACAGCTCTGTGTTGAATACCCAGTGTGGTGCTGTACACCTTAGCTGTATATTATCTCGCTTGATATTCTCTCCCAATGTGTGGACTCTCCTGGCGGCTCAGGAAGAATGGGAGCTTAAAGGAAGAATTTGCCTAGAGTCGCTCAGTGACACAGAGTCTGGGAAGCAGAACCTGAACCCAAGTCCGGGGCGCTGACGTAGCTACGAAAGATGCGGCGCTGAGAAATGGCGGAGAGATGGGTAGGC
>PVHY01031477.1:0-12595 GCA_004024945.1 Uropsilus gracilis | reverse complement strand
CTTACTTATTTTAGATCTCATTTTGTTCTTTTTGGGGAAAAATTGCCTTACATTTTTCCAGTCTTCTATTGATTTTTTAAAAAATTTTGGCTATCATTTATTTCTAGAGGTCTTTCTTGGGTTTTGATTGCTCCTTGTTTCTCATTTTCTTGGTTCACGAATGGGGTATTTTCTCTTATTTCTGCAATATTATGTACAGTTTCCTTTCTTTTTAAAAAAATCTTTTTCATTTGGATTTCTCTTTTTTTTGAGAAAAAGATATTTCATTAAGTAAAAAACTTCATGTTGAAGTATATACTGTGACAAGTGAGAATTCAGACAAAATAACTGTGACACATGAAATTAATATGCCTTACATACAGCTATCTTTCAGAGTCACAGGGAAAAGACAACCCAACAGGAATACAGTTTCCTTTCTGAATAGTATCTGTCTCATGAGTGCCTACTTAGTTTTGCTGTCTTGAATGTACTGCAAACTTCCCCTTACACTTCTGGTTATCCTTTTTTTTTTAATACTGGAGAATGTGAATTTCAAAAGCTGAGTAAATGCTATATCAGAAGCTTGGACTTCATGGGCTTCGTAGGGTAATTTGGAGTGGACAGCTGACATTTTCATCAGGGTGTTCCATGTCAAAACCTGAGGGCTAACTTAGAGACAAGTTCTAATCTCAACGATAGCTATGTTGGGGTGAGTTCAAGGTTATTGTAAGTCTAGGTCGTGGCATTGTTGAGCTGGGGAGGACTGGGATTTAGGGTGGGGGGGATTGCAGGGAGGAGCCTGGGTCCAACTGTACATTTTGCTGCCTTTTACCCAATTCCTTTGTCATCCTACTAGCATTTTATCAGTTTTCTTTATGTGTGATGCTCTCAAGTCCAGAGCCTAGATCATTTTCTATGAAAAAGTAGAAGGGGAGAAGGAGTACAAAGTTCAGTGGGGGTAGAAATGTGCTTATAATATTATCATATTTGGACCTCAGTTTTGTTGTGTTGTCTGTCACTGAATTCTAACCACCAAGTTTTAAAGACTTGTTCTTCTTTACTTCATTCTTTATTGGGAAAGGTATATGGGAAGAAAAACTGTTTGAGCCCACATGTGTAGCAAAGTGTCTTTACTTCTGTTATATTTAGATGAAAAATTTGAGTGGATATAAAGTTGTAGGTCAGAAAATTGTTTTCTGGCAACTTTGAAGCACTGCTTTATTTGTCATCTAATATTTAATATTGTTGACAAGAAATTTAATACAAGCCTTTGTTTTCATTTCTCTGTGACCACCTTTATGTGGAATTGTTTAAAATATTTTTTATTCAAGTTGCACTGATTCTCATAAAGAATGTTTTACTCTCCATGTTCATCTTGCCTGGAACTTTCTAGTATTACCTTCTCAGATATTTTCCCTTTCTGCCCAGTCAAAGAGAACCCATTCTCCCCTCATTCTGTTAAATTACTCTGTCTCTTCACAGCTTTACCACTATCTGAAATGACCCTGCTTAATTGGTTGTTTTGCTCTTGTCTACTCTCTCTAGGATATGTGCTCTTGAGAACAGTCCCTATACCTGTCTCTATAATGTGGGGGTTGCAGCCCCAGTATATAAAACAATGCATGGTATTTGTTGCATGAGAAATGAATGAATGAATGAATATAAATAAATAGATAAATAAATAAATAGTCTCAGTCTACAGAGCTTTGTCTAAGCCTTGTCTGAGGCACTCTCTGAATCCTCTAAATCTAACACACATGTATTTTTCATTTTGGGGACATTTTCTTCTACTCTAACTTTATTCACATTGTATTTTCCCTGTGCTGTTCAGAACTCTGTTTAATCAATTGTTGGAAACTATGACCATTCCTAGTTATAAGTATATAAACTCCTCTATTTTGACCTGTGTATTTCATTTGCTTGTTCATATTTTGAATGTCTCTTGCTGAGAGATTTTTCCTAACACTGTTTTCTATTTTTTGTGTACTTATAAAAATTTTTTAAATTTAATTTTGAAAAAGCACTGTTCATTTTTTCACAATATAGCATTTCTCCTCTCAGTGTGGTCATCAGAGTTTCCCCCAACCAAAGTACCTACAATCCTCCACCACACTCTATTAAGCTCTCTTTCTAGCCCTTTCTCTACTGATATATGAAATCTAGAGAAACACATGATCAAATATATACACTTTGTGTTTTGAGGACTTTTCTTTTTTTGTACTCTGATGTTTCATAATGTCACAGGGTTGTTTTAGGGAGTAATATTTTCTGAGCTCTCTCTGTACACATCACTAGAATTTTTAAAAAACTTTGTTCTAAGTCTTACCTTTTCTCATTTAATATGAAGGGTCAATTTTTCCATTGGTTAATTATAGGCTTTATAGCTTGACAAGACTCAGTCTAAGGTCTATCAAGTTATCTGTCTCCGTGGTCCCACTCACTCGCCAAATAAAAGAAGGGAGTTTAACTTTGAGTTGTCAACATCTAGAAAAGAAGCTTAACTGGTGGAATTTCTTCCAGTTTCTTTCAAGAATTTTCTGATGAAATTCTGGCCTCCAAGTTGGGGATAGAAGTGATAGATGAGAACTGGAAGGGCCCACTGATAGTTTTCTCTTCCACTGAAATCCTACAAGCCTACTCTTTCAGCTTCATGTCCACTTTTTCCTTGTTCCCTTTGCTGAATTTGAGCTAAGAGCCTTGTGGAAGTTGTATGGGACAGGTTGGTTTTGTTTATTTCACAGAAATCTCTACCTACTTCTTGATATTTAGTGCATGCTTTCCATTTCTCTCTTCAAGCTTTATTCCTTTTAATCTTATTTTTAAGTACATTCTTAGAAGGGAAGGAAGGTACTCAATGTCTTTCTGGCTTTTAAACTAGAAGTCCCCTTAAGACTTTTAAAGCTTTTGGTTAACATTTTATCTGTCTTGCCAATTCTGAATCAACTGATTCTGTAGCAAGATTTCCACATTTCTGCGAATTGAATACATTAAGCATTTATAAGTTTCCAATCTTAGCAGGTCCTCATCTTTGCTGAGTGATCCATTTATTTGACCCTAGGAGAGCTTCCTTTTCTGTGCTCTATGTTGCCTTTTAAAATCCCCTTCTTCATTTTTTTATCCCCCCCCCCTTTTTTTATTCCTAATGGGCAACCTAAATTCCACATAAGTGGAAAAATAGAGTTTCCAGTAGTCTACTCCTTGAATTTATCTCCCCTAACATTCCTTTGCCAAAGATAGTAACATTCTTCCCAATTTTATTGAGAAATAACTGACATACATCACTATATAAGTTTAAGGTGAACACCATAAGTGGTTTGATTTGAATATTTTGTGTAATGATTACCAAAGTAGGTTCAGTTGATAATATTTTCAAAGGTAAATACTAGCTCCATCATTTTCTAGTTGTATGACTTTTCAAAAAATTACCTAATGCTACGTCTTTTTTCCTACATGTAAAATTGATGATACTATAAATCTCCTGGTTATAACAATGATTATAGTAAAGCACATGTTATTGGAAAAAAAAATGACATACTGCAGAAATTAAAAAAAAATGGAAAACCACTCTCTTTCTGCCACGCTCCATCCATAGTATGAAGCATTTACATATTTTTAAACAAATGCTTGCCGCTTCGATTTTGCGGATTTTATAAGAGATGGTTTCTGATACTTAGCAGTGTCTAGCACTTAGTGTGTCCTAAAAATAAGTTAGATTTTTTTGTTTCTACTCCTTTCCCTTCTAAATCACACAAAACAACATTTTTCTTCTCTAAAAGATGAATATCTGGCATCTACCTCTGGACAGCTGTTGCTCATCTAGTGATGCTGAAACTAGTGAATATGCGATATAAATCTGCAGTTTAATTATCCGAATCCTTGATTTATGGTACTTCTCTTTTACTTGTATTCAACAAAGAAGAACTTACTTAAGAGTGCTGGAGGCTGCTCTAAGAATCCAGTCATTCTAGTATTTGCAGTGTGTTTTCAACTAAGTTTATAAATTAGCAAAAGAGAAACCTAGTTACCATGGCAAATTCTTCTGACTTCCAAAATACTTCTAGGAAGATTGTCTGAAATTGAGTTGGTATAAATACTTGGTGGTACAGATGCACAGATATTCCACTTTTAGGGTAAGCATTACCTTTGTATAAAAAATAATGCAAATCTTCCTTCTCTTCAAGTAGGGTGTGAACTACAATTCAGTCTCCATTTATTTCTTGACTGGTTGTTCTTATACAGTGCATAACCTGTTCATCTATATGTGACTGGCCTATGTAGTGAAAACTATTCCAAGAGGAAGGTGAAGTTAGTGAGAGAGTCTTTGTTAAGCACATGTTGGCTTAGATATGGTAATTGCACTTACATACATTTTTATATCGAATGCTAACAAGATCACTCTGCTGTATGTATTATTGGCCACATTTCAGTGAAAGAAACTGAGATTTAGAGATTAATTGCTTTACCCAAAGTCACCATTAATAAGGAAATGAACTGAATAAAACCCAGTTTATATTCTAGATTATCAATAATCAAATCCTGATTTTCTTTCAGGGTTTGTGTTCTTTCTGAATACCACACCATGGTGCTATTTCTATTTTGTATTTAATCTAGGCACATATCATCTCCTTACTAAGAAAATTGTAGAGAATGTGTCTCCTTCAGAACTTGCATGGTCCTCTAACATTTCAGTACAGCTGAGTTAGAGGCATGTTGCTAAATAGACAACACATCTATTGCTTTTGCTTTGCAACTCTCAAGGCAACCAGTCCAGACTTCACCCAGGTCTTCCCACATATTGACTGTGTGTATGAGAAAATTAATGAACTTTTCTATACTTGGCTTGTATATCTATAAGGTAAGGATACAGATTATTTTTATTTTATTGATTTTTTTGAAGGTTGTTTAATGTTATCCTTTGTGCCTCATTATTAAGTTGGTTAATAATCATATTGGTTTCTTAAAATTATAGAGACTAAAAGTGATAAAAATCATAAGATAAACATTTAAATAACCCATTAATGATATTTTTCTTGTTTAATATGATGAAAAGGAGGCTCAGAGGGATTAAATGCCTTATTTAAAGTCACATATAGAAAATGATAAGATTTGAACTCAAATTTCTCTAATTCTGAATGCAGTATTTTTTACTATTAAGCTATTCTGAAAGGGAAAAATACAAAGAGCAGTATATAAGCCAACTCCATTTTCAAAATCATTGAACAAAAAATATTGAAATTTATGTAGAATCACAAAAGACCTTGAATTGTAAAAGCAACCTAAACTGTAATATATGGCATTGGCACAAAAATAAACACATGATCAGAGGAATAAATTTATAGTCTGGGAATAAATCTACATACTTAGCTACATGCAGCACGTAGTCTATGACAAATGATGACAAAGCAGCTGTAGCCATACCACTGGGAAAGAACAGTCTTTTTAGTCAGTTAGAAAATTGGAAAACCACACATAAAAGAGTGAAATTGTATCACTTGCTAACTCCACACACAGAAATAAATTACACATGGATTAAAGATTTAGATATAAAATCTACAATAATAAAATACATAAAAAGAAGCATTGGTGACACATTCCATGATCCAATGATAAATATAATTTTGGTGACTTGATCCCCGTGACAAGGAAACTGAAAACAAAACTAAAGCTAAAAAGCTTCTATACAGTGAAAGAAAACACTAGTTGATTAAAAAGGTACCCTATTGAATGGCAGAAAACATTTGCATAATATATAACTGATAAGGAATTAAGATGCAAGATCTATAAAAAAGCTATACAATTTAACAATGAAAAAATAAGCAGCCTAGTTAATAAATGGGCATTGAATATGAACAGAGAATTCACCAAAGGGGATATCCAGGAGGCCAGTACATTTCCGTTTCCATAAATCAAGATTCTAGTTAAGCAGGAGGTGGATACAGGGCATGGAGCCTAGCAAACTGCATGCTGACAAGCACATCAGTTTGGAACTTCCTGTGTTCTGGAAAAGGTTTTGCACACTTGAAGTTATTCCTTATGATTATTTGTTTCAATAAGTCTCAGAAAAACATTTGCTTCTGTGAAATGTCTGACACCTAGAAGACAAACGTTTTTGGAATAGTTGTTGACTTTCCTGTTCTAACACAGCTCCTAGTCAAGGGTCTTTCAGATGGAGGTGCTAACAGATTTTTATAAATTTAATTAACATTTTCATTCTCAAAAACTGAAGTCTCAATTTTTTTTTTTTTGCAGAATGAATGTGATGTTTTCTTGTGTGTGTTAACAGAAGTATTTTTTAATATTAAGTTGCATTGGTTTACAACACTGTATGTGACAGAGGGAATTAGGTTCATGCTTCTATGTGTGTCACACACATCACCAGAGCTCCTGTATTAGAAATGTTTATTCTGACACGATTCTAAATGTCTTTTGAGTCAGGTACCTAATATCAAGTTTAAAAGACTGTAGTGATAGCATTTCTTTAAGAAAAATCTTTTGTTATGGTGAGATTGGTTTATTAGGCTGTACTTGTCCAGGGGAGAAGGCTCATACCTCTGCATATGGTGTTACCACACCATATCTGCCACTAAAGCACCTATCATTCTCCACCATTGTCCACTGAACCCCTTCTCACCTTTGCTTCTTCCCTCCCCTCTTGTAGCCTCAGTTCTGCAGTCATATTTGTAGGAATTAATTTTTTTGGTCATATATGGGCTACAAAGAAACAAAGTAAAGGACCCAGATATGTTCTCAGCAGTTCAATAGAAAATTTGAATATGATAGCCAAGATATGGAAACAGCCTGTCAATAGATGAATGAATAAAGAACATATTATCTGTATATTCAGTGGAATGATATTCAGACAAAACAGACAAAACTGCAACATGGATAAACCATAAGGATGTTAGGCTAAATGAAATAAGCCAGTCACAGAAAGACAAATAATACTTGACTCCACTTATATGAGGTATCAAAAACAGTCAAATTCATAGAGGCATGGAAAGGTAGTTTCCAGGGGCCAAGGTGAGGCATAGATGGGAGTTGCTAATCAACAAACTTAAATTTCAGTTCAAATGGATAAATAAGCTTTAGCTCTGTTGTGTATTATTACACCTATGATCAGTGATCATTGTGCTTGTCGACATTTGTCAAGAGGTTGGGACTCTTGTTAAGTGTTCTAACCACAAAAAAAACAAAACCAAAATTAAGGTGTGAGAATCTGATGCTTTTTTATTATGAGAGATTTAAGAAGTCTCGTTAATATACTGGCCCATTTCCAGCTCACATATTTACATTCCCAGCACCCACAATTTCCCTGCAGCTTTAATTAGGAAATGTGTTTTGCTTCCTCACTGTATCTACTGAACTGTATTTCATAAAGGTATGTCCTAATCATCTCGTAGCCAAAGAGTCAGGAATTACTGTGAAAGCTGTGGCTTGAGTAGTATAAAAAACATATTGTACAACATAAATTATTGTCCTTCATGCTACCCTTTCTCCAAATAATTTTTTAAGATGGAGCTAAATCTCACATCCATGTGAAGAATTTTTCACCAGTACTAAGTCTTGAGAAATCATTCACTAATTCTAGCATTATTAGCCTTTATTTATCAAGTGTCATCCTTTGAACTATGATCTTCTGATTTTGTGTCTTGAGATACTGGACCAAAACTTTTCCAAAGATGATTACTTGAGTTATGAAAGGACAAGGAAGCATTTTCCTTTTTTTGTGTTCAGTAGTAACTGTTGGATAGCAGGCCATGGAGTCTCAACCAGCTTCAGAAGCTCAGAGACTGAAAATTTCCCCCCTGGAGTTACTTCTCCAAAGTGGTTTTATTGCCCCAAAGTACTAAGACTATACAAACTAAATAGATGTGTCTGATTATCCAGAACTTTGATGCTGCTCCTACAAGTACATTTCATCTTTCTTGTCACCAGTCCTGATGTTGCCATCCTGCCACATGCTGTATTTATTTATTTATAATGTTTTTATTTTTGGATTTTGTACAATACATGATTGCATAATTGTTGATCCCCATAGGATTTCCCCACCCCACCACGCTCCCTCTGGTCTCTTTGCCTCCTTTCTTTTTGTTGTTTGTCCATGTTTAGCCCTTTAGTCTTTTTTTTTTTTTTTAATATCTTCATTGGCCATTCCGAACACCTTTGGCTTGTATCCATGTTTCTTGGTGGCTGTTCTTTCTATTGTTTTCTGCCTCATTTTGCTGCTTCATCCCATTATGTTTCAGGTCTTTAGTTTTGGGGACCCGATTCCCAGTCTTGTGTTTTGGTAGTGCTGCTCATCCATGGGGACATTCTTTGGCTGATGGTAGGTCTCCAAGTCTTCTTTTAGGAGCTTTGCTGTTGAGACTAGTCTCGCTATTTTTGCCCATGTAACTGCAGGCTCATGTTGCTCTGGGTACCAAGAACTCAAGTGGTCCCCAGCTTCAGCTTCTCAGGTAACTGGGATTGCAGACGTGCCCCACCACACCCAGCTATATATATATATATATATATATATATATATATATATATATATATATATATATATATATTTTTTTTTTTTTTTGAACTGGGTCTCACTGTCTGCCCGAGGTGGGACTTGAACCGCGATCCCCCAGTCACTTCATAGGCTGAAGCTTACAGGCACGAGCCACTGTGCCCGGCTGCCACTGCTAATCTGTAGGCATCTGTCTTATGGAATGGGAGTGTGCTGTTCTCTGTTGACTGAATTTAGCTAGTACACTGCTACCAGTGCTTAGGGATCCAGCAATACTGGCCTAATCACTAACTTCTTTAATTAAAACATTCCTCTACATATCTGTGTTTCATGGATGGCTTAAGGTACTGAAGTTTTTCGCTGCTTTTAAAGTCTTTTAATACCATTCAAAATTTTTTATCCTGTTACTTTATAAATATACTTACAGTTTATTTCTCTAAGTATATTTATTTCTATAAGTTAATGGAATAGCCTGTTTTGGACTTTATTTGAAAACACAAACCAAATTTATTTTACTTTATTTTAGGAGCATTGAGGGAATATGAAATGTAAGCAAGTTTTCTTTCCAAGGGATATTAAATTTTATAACCGAGAGCTAATATATCCATATGAAAACCATAAAGCTATCCAATAGGTGTTTGAAAATAATAAGGTTTTTTATTTCAAAAGCATCTTGAATATTATTAAGCTCAGAATCAAATTTCCCATTCCATTATCTCATATTAACATAGTCAATATAAAAAGCTCCTCATGTAATGTTAGCAAGGAAAATTGGATTTAGCTCCCTATTCAAAATCTTGATAATTATATGCTATTAATGTTAATCTATGTGCATATTGAAAAAAAGACCAGGAAGTAATATGTTAAAAGCATAATGGTGGATATTCCTGGGTGGTAACATTAGACTTAAGTTTAATCTAAATTTTCAGTCTTTTAATATTTTCTGTAATATGTACTACTTTACTAATAAAGACAATTAAAAACACAGCACAAAGGACACAGCATTTCCTTGAAATTGTCTAAGTTGCAGGTTACTTTATTGTTTTTTTTCAAATTATACCTGGTTTTAATTTGTTGGTTACAAAGTTAAGGAAATTTAGGAATAAAAATGATGGGATACAGTAATTGCAGTTTTATAAATATTGTCCTCTAGCAAATCTATGTTATCACATATAATATTGAATACTCCCTTTCTTTGACTATTTTGCTCTCTTCTTCCATAGGCAGGAAGGATAGTAACAGTCATAGAATAAAATATCTGGCCCAAGGTCATACAGTTACTAAATTATATGTATGAAACTAGATTTCAACTATATAACCACTAATTATTTCCCCACTGTTCTTTGTAGGAGTAAATTAGAATGAAAATTATTTATTTCTTCATGAAGAGATGTCATGAAGGCCTTTTGCATTCTTCATGTTTGTGATTATGTTACTGTTATTTGTTAATGCTTTTGCTGTGCTGACAAATGAAAACACTGTAACATCTCAGTGCCTATTATGTACTGGGAAAGGTGCTGGACACTGGACATTCATTTACTCATCTAATTCTCCCAACAGTCATGGTGTGGACATTATCATCTCTTTTTCACAGTTGTGAGATCTTATTAGATTTCTGCAAGCATTTGTGAATTGTAGGCTTTGGAGTTGAACCCAACTCATTCTCACTCTAATGCTCATGAACACTGAAAGTTGAATGCTGGAAAAGCTGCTTTAGCTCTTATTCCAGGAAGAAGGAAGAGGGATGAGTTGTGCTAGAGAAAGCAAAACTGGGGATACTTACACAAAGTTGCCCAACTAGTATAGGGCTTTAAGAGTACATGCTATAAACGCAGAGTTAACCTGGGCTTACATTTCTATTTGGTTCTTACTAGCTTTGTGAGCTTCAACAGTACTATTCTCTCAGATCTTCAATTTGCTCAGCCAAAACATGGAGGCAGAGTTATAATTATCATGAGGAATAAATGAGGAAACTTATATAGAGACAGTATCATACAATACCTGGAGTAAAAATAGGGCTCTGTTAGTTTTAGATGGTAATGATGATTATGGTGAAAATAATAATAATTATAAGCCTGAAGTTGCATAGCTATATATAGCTGGGAAAGGTTTTCAGTGTGAAGCCAAGAATTTAAGTAGAGTTAAAAGAAACATTCTAACCAAGACTTTCTGGATGACTTAAACCAAGTTGATAAATATTAATGAAGTATGAGAAAGATGAAATTTTATAGTTACTTAGTATACTTTAGTTTAAAAAATTTTAATGCATGAATTATTTTGCTCCAAGTAGCTTATGTATAGGATGCATAGTTTCCTACCTGTTCTATCTTTTATAGGGAAAACAAGAGGACACAGAAAGAAGGTTTGGTCCTGGGTGGAGTGATATGATACAGTTGCTAGTATGCTTGTGTAATTTGAGTACAGCTGTGTCCTTACATACCCAGCTGTAATGGTTCCATGACAGAGATTATGTGGATCCTTAATCTGTTTTTATATCAATTGCATATTATTTAAACTAAGCAATTGATTTATTAAAGACTGGGCTAATTTGCTCTTCTGCCCTTGTTTCCTCCTGGCTCCACATAACTTATGGAGCATGTCATTATACTTCTTATAGTTTTCTATTCTGTAAAATTATCTGGTTGCACCAGATAATCTCAGAGAATTCTCCCAGGTATGCAGTCCATCTAATTCCATGATTTCCATTTTAAGATAGCAATCATGACTTCCAGACTTACAGTTTGAACCAGGCAGTTCTGAGGCATTGTTAAGCACTTATTCTTTGCTAAGAATAGCATTTATATTTACTTTGAGTTAACATGAACTAGCATGGGCCTTTTATTTGGAAAGATAACTTTTCAGAAATCCTTTAATTTACTGGAAAGGTCATGCACAGGATAAGTATGGTGTGCTCAGTCCTGGGGAATATTATATATCCCCACAGTTGGTTGAGTTTAGGCTAAGGAAGAGTTGCTTAATGTTACTCAGATTTAAACATTTGCACTACTATTATAATCTACTCTCTTTTTGGGAAGTGAGTGATAATCAAAGAAGACATTATTCTTAAAGGTTTTTTCTTATTTTTTTAAAATCAGTACAGTATAAATCTCGTTAATCATGTTGCATCTTTCTATTTTTTTTTGTGCACTGTAGTCTTTCCCCTAATGACTTTTTGTGACTGTTCACTTTTTTTTCACTGAAGTTTTTGTTTGTTGCTTACTTTGATTTTCTTGGATCCTTTCATATTGTATCAGTTTTATGTATCACATACCATGAACTCACAAGAAAAATGAACATAGCCAAGAGTGACCAGAGACTGCCTCAATTTCCAAAATTCCAGAAAATTTTTATCTTCCAGAGCATCTGTTGATATTCTCTTTATATGCTTTTCTTTTGAGTGGGTACACCAATAGTGGAGAAGTGCATAGAATCTGTGGCAGTCTTAACTGAATACAAAAATTTCTTGTAATTTCTAAATAACGATGATAATAACCATGTTGAATGAATTTAAAGCCTGCCATTTTTAGTGACTAACTATGCAGACATATAAAAGCACCTTTTTCCTAGTTATGCTTTGCAATTTAGTTCTTGAAAAACTAGTGAAGAGAATTATGATGCCCACAGAATGATTTTCTATAATGCCAGTTAACATAGCATTAGTCAGTTTCATAGTGAATCACTTGGCTGCCCTGGACCTCCATTTCATCATCTGCAGAATGTGGTAGTAGGTTTTGAACAATGTTTCTCAGCTTCTGCACTATTGATATTTAGCCAGTTAATTATTTATTGTGGAGAAGGGGCTGCAGTGTGTTGTAAGTTGTCTAAAATCGCCTCTTCCTACTAGAAACCAGTAATGGCTCTCAGTTATGATGAGCAAAAATGTCTCCTGACATTGCAAATATTCCCTGGGGGTAAAATTGCCCTATGGAAAGCTACTGTTCTATAATCTCATTTTTAAAAAAATGTATTTTTTATTGTTTACATATATATGTATTTTTACATCACTGTATTCCCTGAGGTTTCACCACCACTATATCACCCCCAAACCATCATTGAACTCTTATGCTCATCCTAACCCTAAACCCTTCTTCCCTCCCTCCCTCCCTCCCTCCCTCCCTC
>PVHY01031476.1:0-12617 GCA_004024945.1 Uropsilus gracilis | reverse complement strand
GGAGACAGTTCTGCTGAAACTGATCTGCAGTTGCAGGAACTGATGACGATAAGTTTGAAGTAGAATATTGAGTCTAAAGATGATTTTTGGTGCAAACTGTAATAATTAAGAGAAAATCAGTCTATACCCCGAAGGCATAGGTGAAACCAAGATGGAGAGGATGCTTTCTCTTCTTCAGAAATGAAAATGACATATGAAAGTACCCTCACGTATCCCAACATGACATATGCTGTGTCCGAACTCAGACTGAGTGAGTAGGGCTGGGAGAGAGCACATTTCCACAGGAAGTTCTCCTCTATGTTAATCCTCAATTTTGCCACTGAAAAATAATTATTTTCTCTCTTATACAGAGGTAGAGAGAGCCTCAGCCTCATCCTCAATGCAGGAAGCTTAGGCTCTGTGTGGAACTGTGTTAGGTAATGGGTTTGAGACTGAAATCAGTGTGTATGTGTGTGTGTGTGCGTGTGCGTGCATGAGTGTGCATGCATGACCATGTGAGCATTATTGGTGACCAGAGCTCATGTGGTACCTGTCTGTGTGCTCAAGAGGTGTGTTTCAGTAAGGGGTATGTGAGGAGCCACATGTAGAGGCACCATGTGGGCCCTCACTGGGTACCAGCACCTAAAACAAGGGTCCCTTTAAATCCCCTATTCAACTGTCCAGTTTTGCCCCCATGTTCCCCTTTTGCAAAAGGCATCTGGCTTGGATGATAACTATGCAGTCACACTGGGATGTTAATTATCCTCACAGTGTCCCAGGGAGACTCCATGGAGGATCCTGATTTCAATGCCTGATCCCAGGGCTCTCTTTCCAGTTCTGACCTGATGAGGACCCTAAAACCCATTTGGTCACAGAAGTTCTACCTTCAGGGCCAGGGAATGGAGCTCTGGGAGCACCACCACCTTGGTTTGATGGTGCCACATAGCTGGTGCCACCTAGGGCCTGTCATTCAGCAGCAATCATATCACTTTCAACACCTCCCTCCCTCACCTTGCTCCTTGTACTTCTAACATCTCCTGACTCCTGGGTTCAAACTCTAACATCTCTTCATTTATGTTTCTGTTCATAACCCTATGACCACCATCTCAAACTCCATATGTGATCTCTTCTCTGACACTGGACATGTGTGCAACTGCTCTTTCTCTGACTTCATGTTTCAAAATCCAGTAGTGTGTGCCCCACATTCGTTCACTATTGTGCAGAGTCCTAGAGCCATGACCATCATTATGATCAAGATGAGGGTCAGTTCCCTAAAATGCCCTCCCAACACCATGTGGGTAACCTTCCTACACTGCGAATCCCACCTTCAGACTCATACATTGTTTTGGTGTCACTCTCCACTCCTCTTCTGAGGTCAGGAGGCCTCCATGGTTGGCCACTTCTGATCACACACTGCTTGAGGCTACATTTGGGCCACTTCCTGGTTTGGGTAATTACAAATACAGCTGCCATAAACAACAGTCTACAAGTTTTTGTGTGCAAATGAGTTTTCTTTCATTGAATAGCACCTAGCAGCTAAATATCTGGATATTATGGTAAGTAAATGTTTAATTTCATATGAAACTTACTCTCAAACAAACTGTGCCATTTATTGGTATCTTAAACTATCCAGAGATGGCGTCCCTCCAGCCCAAGCCTGTCCCTTCCCTAGATTTTCCCATCACATCCACATGGCAGCTCCCACCACAATCAACAGTGTTAGCTTCATCCACAGCCTATGGAGTACTGTGGGGTGCACTCAGCAGGTAGGAGGGGAGCAGGGGAGAACAAGAGTTAGTCCCCCATTTCTCTGGGTTTCTGAGGTTGGTGAGCAAATTAACATCACAAGGATCCAAAAAACACACATGCACACACAATTTATTATACAGAAGCCAAGAACAATGGAGAAAAGAATTGATAAGCTGTGCTAACCCCCCCCATTGTCTCCTGTTTAAGATTGTAGATTTCAAGGAAAGATGCTAAAATGTGAGAATGACCTTAGTTGGAATTTCCCTTCAGGGAGAGGCAAGGGGAGAAAGAAGTGAAATGGTCAAGGTGAAACAGGTTTCCTGGAAGGTGGGGAAATCAGGATATATAAAGGGTGTGCAAACAAAGAGAAGGATTTGGATTTGGATTCAGAGGCAATATGGAGATTGGATAGAGAGAGAGGTTCAATGGAGGAGAGATGGGAATCGGCCATCTTGTAAAGATGTGAGCCATGTGGACATGGCCAGGCTTGGGAGCCTGTAGCCTTTGGCTGACCCAGGCTGGCAGCATGTGTGCTGAATGCAGTTATGGAGTTTGCAGATTTGAACTCAGTGTTGGAGTTTGTTTTGCTGAGTTTAACTTGTGTATGTGGGAGGCCATGCAAAAGACAGGCCTGCAAAGAAAGTGAACTTGGCTGGGTCTGGTACCGTGGAGTTCCTGCTACCTGAAGACGACAAGGAGAAGGCAGCGTGGAAGACAAATAGGAGCACGCCAAAGGAGCAGCCAAAGGAACATGTCTTCAAGTGTCTGGAGATGAACTCTGACTGGACATTGGTGAGATGATCAGGACTGAGAGATTGAGGATTTCTGGGAAATCTGGGGAAAGAACTTTGGACAATGCTGAGAAAGGTTTTGGACAATATTAAAGTAATCTGAGTTTCTTTTGTAATGATTAGGATAATTAGAAATCACTTTGTTAGAATTAAATTAGTCTGCACTGATAGTCTTACATTGATTTGGTATTTTGGGTGAGAAGGCTGGGGATGGTGGAAAGAACCCACAAGAGTGTAAACTGTGTTTTTAAGTTTGTTTTTTTTTTTCTGTAGTTTTTGGAGCTGAAAGCAGAGAGCAGCTGGCTGGCTTTTGCATATCAATGGTAAAGGTGATCAGTGTAAATGCTAATGAACAGTATGAAGTGTGCTTCCTAGGGAGAGAAGCAGGCCTAGGTGTGGCTACTTCAAGGTAAAGGTAATTGCTAATGGCCTGCTTGTAGCATGCTCTGGAGAGAGAAGTAGTCCTATATGTGTTTAAAGCAAAGTCAAAAAGTCCCTTCATGGTCGCCCACTTTTATAATCACTTCAACAAATGGTGCTGGGAGACAAGGACAGTCACTTGCAAAAGAATGAAATTAGATCACCATATTATATTTTGGGAACTTTATACTGATACTGATAGAGGGCACCTACCTCCCTGGGTGCCATTGTCCCTTGCTTTTGAATTGTTAATGTTACTAAGAACTGGGTAAGATTTTAATTAACATACATACCTGACAGGGCTTCCTACCTCGAGTTCTCTTGGCAGGAAATAAGGATATATAAAGAGGGTTGAAACAAAGAAAGGGATTCTGCCATTTGTGGGACGAGCATTTTTGGTCAGGGACTTTGCAAGATGAAGATATGAGCTATGTTAGTTTGGCCATGTGGCCAAGGCCTGGGGCCTGCAGCCTTTGACTGACCCAGGTTAGGAGTGTATCTGTTAAAGGAAGCTAAAGAGTTTGGACATTTGAACTCCATGTTGGAGTTTGTTTGCTGAGTTTAACTTGAGTTCGGGAGAGGCCTTGCAAAAGTCAGGCCTGAAAAGAAAGTGAATTTTACTGGTTCTGGTTCTATGGAGTTTCTTCTACTACTTGAGGAGGATGACAAGGATGACAAGGATGACAAGGATGACAAAGAGAAGATGGCATGGAAGATTTGGAGCACGCCAAAGGAAGATGTCTTCGAAAACGTGGAGATGAACTCTGACTGATGTTGGTGAGATGATCAGGACTGAGAGACAGGATTTTCAGGCAATCTGGGAAAGGACTTTGGACAATGTTGAGAAAGGTTTTGGACAACGTTAATGTGATCAGAGTTTTACTTACATGTTTCTTTTATAGTGATTAGGAGGAAATCACTTTGTTAGAAATAAATTAGTCTGTACTCTGAGAGTCTTCCTTTGACTTGGGATTTTGGTGAGAAGGCTAGGGATGGTGGAAAAAACCCACGGAAGTTTAGAAGAGGGTAAATTGAGGCAAACTAGCCTAAAGTTTAAAGTGTGTTTCTAAGATTTTCCTTTTTTTAGGTCTGAGAGAGGGGGAGAGAGCTGAGAGAAGCTGGTAGCTGATTTTGCATACCAATAGTAGGTAAATATACTAATTTAACAGTTTGGAGCCTGCTTCATAGAGAGAATCAGGCATAGGTTTTAAAGTTTTAAGTCAAAAAGTCTTTTTATACCTTTCACCCAGTTTTAATACCTCTAATTTCACACCAAAACATCACAAGGTATATTCTATCCAACCATCCTTTTCATTTGTATGTAACTACCTGTTTCAATCATAATCATCCTGGGTTTTATTATTTTCAATACACTTACTGATTTTCACCCTAAACTTCATTTCTATTGAGAATCACTAAATAGCAATAACATCAAAATATCTATAAAATGAGTTTTTATAAATAATTTTATTAGTAGTACTTTCTTTATAGTTAATAGTTTTTAGCACAAAATTTATATAAATTGTATACTATTTATTCAGTGTTGGGTAACAAATCACCTCCAACCATAATGACTGAAAACAGAAATAACCATACACTTTATTAATGTCTCACAATGTAAGTGATTCAGACAATTGGGGCTTGGCCAGGAGCTGTGGTTCCATTTCTCACAAAGATGCAGTCCAAAATTGGAAATATTTGACTGGATTGTATATTTCAAGGTGGTCCTCTTCATGGTTATTAGCAGGAGGCCTCAATATTTTTCCCCATAAGACTCTCTGCAGGATGACTTGAATATCTTCATGTCATAGTGGCTGCCTTTCCCAGAGTGAATGACCCAAGACAAAAACATGGAAGTCTCAATGCCATTTAGGACCTATCGTTGCTCTTAACTTCGCTGCTCTTAACACCACTTGTTCTGTGAGTCATAGTAATTTATTCTATAATCTGGTATCTTCAAAAGGGCACAGTAACAGAAGGAAAGTACTCTGAGACCCTTGGATAATGGAAACTACACAGTGAAACACAACAGTCTAAAGTGTACAAATTATTTTTGATACATGCATACATCCAAGAGACCCTCATCCCTATAAATATAAAAATATATTATGATTCTTTCCAGAAAGCTAGCATCTATTTTTTCCCAATCAATCCACCCTCAAAACAAATACTTATCTGACTGACAATACATTAAATTTGCCTTTTAAAGAACTTCATATTTATGAAGATATAGCACTGTATTATTCTATTTTCTTTTGCTCAGCATAATATCCTGACAATCATCATATTGTTACATATGCAAATAACTCAGTCTTTTTTCAAAATCAAATAGTATCTCACTGTATATATGTACAAATTATAGGACATGGGGAGGGGACTATGAAAAACCATAAAATTTACATAAAAACATGGGCCAGTCTGGTTGTTGATTGGATTTGATTTTACTGAATTCAGATTTATCCAGTGTCATATTGTACTCAAGGTACTGGATTTGACAGAAAATGGTAATAAAATGAATGGCATATGGATTCTATTCTTTAAAAGAAACAAATTATTATGAATAAAAGCACTCAGACTCAATCTGTTTTAACACTTGTTGAGAAACATGGAAAAGAAATTCGATGAGGAAGGTAGCTACCTCATTTCAGAACTTCAGTCACAAATATAGGAATGATGGGAGAGCTTTGCATTGGGATAAAATTAAGTGAATTGGGAGAATGGTTTATAGATACAAGCAGTACAAAAAAGGCATTGTGAGAGACCATTCTTAGATTCTCTAAGGATGAGAAGAGACTGGGCAATCAAGACAGATCCCTTGATTGGCAGAAATCAGTATGACAGATGACCATATTGCCTCATTTTCTATGAGGATTACTCCTGATAGTAATTCATCTCTGATGTAAGTATGCAGAACAGGATGTGTTGCAGACACTTTGAGGATGGTAAGGTCATTATGGTTCAGCTCAGTTGGTGGTATGAGATAGAAATATGGTTTCTGGGACTTGGTGAAGTTGGTTTTGAAGTATACAGTGTGGTAAAATCCTTCACATTGTAGAAAGAAGTCAGTCCTTTCTCACACTGCAGAAACATACCCAATATTGGGGGAGGTACTATTATGTGAAAAGAATGGGGACTGTTAAGCACCTTGTAGTTATCATTCTTCAGGGAACATACTCATAAACCATTTTCAAGACAAGCGGAGAGTTCGTGTCTTTTCCAGGGAATTGAGTCTTCACATAGTCCTACTGCCCACCTAATCTTGTCTCTTACATTGACCATCCAGTAATGGTCACCATTAGAGAAGCAATTCTGACCCAGCACAACCACCAGAGAATCAAGTTCATCAGGACTATCAGAAGACTTTGTCTTCCTGAATGTGATTTTACAGATTTCCCATCTCCTGACACCTGAAGAGAAGAGTGAACAGTGGTCTCATCCAGTATGATGTCTTCTGCAAAAGAAGAAATAGACCTATTAGTTCTATGATTTAATATACAACCCTTTAGCCTGAGGAGAGAAACCAAAGTGGGATGAGGTATAAATCAGAGAATTAGATCATTTCACAAATGTAGAGAGATAAAATATGCATCATCCTAGACAACTGTCCAAGATCTCAGTGTGTCTAAGAAGAAAAGTGCCCAGTACAGCTTGAGGGGAAGAAAAAAAGGGAAAAACAGGATAAGGAAGTAGAAAGGCAACAAGATGAGGACAGAGTCATTTAAACCCACAAAAGCTGTTTTGGATATTCTTCCTTTTCTGTAGGAGATGTAAAAAAAACTGGAGAGAATTAGTATCAACTACTTAGAGGAGCTCTGGATGTAAACAAACTGAAATAGATAGTATTCAAATAGAAAAATTAGATCAGAAGGTTGTTGATGTTACCATTTTGGGAGTGAGAAAGCCACATAACATCATGTGTGTGTGGTGATGAGAATGAGATAATGGAGATGGAAAAATTGAGAAGTAGCAGTGAGAACAGAAACAGCAACCAAATCCTACATAGTGTTGATCTTTTTTGACTCTAAAAACCCTGTTATTTATGATGGTGAACTTAGGATGGAATGATAACTTATTCCCTACTGACTCCCTATCCATTTTCTCCTGAGTGTGTGTGCATAATTTAAAAGAAGTCTTTTCTGAAATAAAGCCTCTCCTATTTAGTATCTAAATACTCAGAAAATGGTTTAGGTCTTGTATTTATAACCAAATGATTTTTCTAGTTCAAATGTGTTCTGTAGACAATTTCAGCAAAACAATTTTTACAAAACAAGAACAGGTTAAAAGATAAGTATAAAGTCATTTGTTAATCATGTATTTATTATTTCTTTTGTATTTACCTAAAAATCCCCCAGCTTAATTTAGATCTACTCATAGAAACACTCATGTTCAGCTGAATAATTGGGCATTGTAGGGGCTGCTGTAGACAATGACATGTGATTTGTCAATGTTAAGAATTTTGATGTCACTTATCCTTCACAGAACAACTGAGGAGCTAAAGAGCTCAAGGAAAAGTCAAAAACGATTAGAAGAAATAGAAGAATGAACAAAATGCTGACCTAAATAGGATTAAAAAAATAAGAAAGAAATTGAAAGAGAGATGCAATGGGGAAAATGAAGAAACACCCAAAGAAATATTTGACAACATGGTCAGAAGAAAGGAGATAATAAAAATCCAAGTAAAAATAAAAGTAATAGAAACAAAAAAGACAATGCAATCAGTGAAACGAAAAGCTGGTTCTTTGAAAAAATAAACAAAATAGACAAACCACTTGCCAGGCTCACAAAATGAAGGAAAGAGATATAAACAAAATTAACAGGATCATAAATTAATAAGAAGAAATTACAATGAACAAAGCAGAAATACAGAGGATAAGCAGAAACTATAAACATTTATATGCAAATAAGTTCAACAATCTTGATGATATGGACAAGTTTCTAGAAGTATACAACTTCCCATAACTGGATAAAGATGAAACAGAAAGCTTAAACAAACCAATCACAAGCAGAAAATTGAAACAGTAATCAGAGCCCTCCAAAAAACAAAACCCTGGAAAAGACGGTTTCACAAATGAGTTTTACAAGACAGTCAAAGGTGATCTAGTGCCCATTCTACAAAATATTTTCCCAAAAATTGAGAAAGAAGGAATGCTGTCAAACACATTCTATGAAGTCAACATTACACTAATATCGAAACCAAAGATAACACAAAGAAAAAACTACAGACCAGTAATGAACACACATGCAAAAATCTTCAAAAAATCCTAGCAAACAGAACCAAACAAAGCATCAAAAAGATAATACATCATGATTAAGTGGTATTTCTTCCATGGGAACAAGGATAGTTCAATACTTGAAAATCAATAAATGTAATTCAACACATCAATTAAAATAATTAAAAACCCATGATCATATCAATAGATGCTGAGAAAGTATTTGACAAAGTTCAACTATCAACATCCAGTTATGATGAGTTCTCAAAACTCATGGGAGAGAAGGCACATACCTTAAAATAATAAAGCAATATATTGTTGACTGTCAGAGGAAAGGTAAGAGAGAAGAATCACAGAGAGATTGCCCAGCTGACTGGGGGCCTAATGGAGGTTATGAACCAAAAGGCAATTTTATTAATAAAAGAAAGGGGTATTTATTGAGACACAGGGCAAAGGTCTGCTGAATTTCAAAGTAGACACAAACCTGAGAGGCAATTAACATTCTAAGCCTAAGGGTAAGTGAGGAATGGGGAGTGTAGGCAAATGGTCACTATCTCTGAGTTAGGGAAGCCAGCGGCACCACTGCAATCTCAGAAGGTCAATGCAATAATTCAGTCCCTCAGTTTTCTGGAGACAGGTTAATGAGAGAGATTTTTTGTCTCATTTGCAGTGATTTTTCTGGTTTGCAAACAGCGCACAGCAATATATGACAAGTCCACAACCGATATCAATCTAAACAGCAAAATATTGAGTCTTCCCTCTAAGATCAGGAATAAGATAAGATCTTCCACTTCCACCACCGCTTTTTAATATAGTTCTAGAAGTTCTAGATAGAGCAGTAAGGCTAGAGGGGGCCATACAAGGAATCCAAGGAAAGAAGTGGTAAAATTATCACTGTTTTCAGATAACAATACAGCATAAAGAGAGAATTCTAATAGTTCTATAAAAATCTAATGACAGTAATAAATCAGTTCAATAAACCAGCAGGTAACAAAATAATGAGCAAATTTTGGTAGCCTTTTTATATGCCAAAAAATCAGTCGGAAAAAAAAAAAGAGATAAAGAAAATTACTCCATCTCAATTTTACCAACAAAAATCAAATACCTAAGAATAAAATTAACAAAGAGCATAAAAGATTTATACAAAAAAGTTATAATAAATCCTCAAAGAAGTAGAAGACACAAAGAAATGAAAAGAAACCGCTGCTCATGGATTGAAAGAATTAACACTGTCAAAGTGGCCATTCTACCAAAAGCAATCTACAGATTTATCGCAATTCCAATAAAAACCTCATTGTCATTCTTCAAAGAAATAGAATAAATATTACTGAAATTCATTTGGAATAACAACAAAAAAAAAACCTTGAATAGTCAAAGCTCTCCCAACCAAGAGGGGAGAGAATGCAGGTATTACAATTCCAGATTTTAAATGTTACTACAAAGCCTTAATAGTTAAGACAGCATGGTATTGGAACAAGAACAGACACTCAGTGGAAAAGAATCAAAAGCCAAGAAATGAAGTCCCACATAGATGGACAGCTAATCTATAACAAAAGATAAAATATATATATATATATATATATATATATATTAGAACTAGGGTAGTCTCTTCAGTAATTGGTGTTGGGAAAACTGGACTGGTACAAGCAAAAGAATGAATCTATACTACTCTCTCAAACCATGTACAAAAACCAACTTAAAATGGATAAAAGACTTTAAAGTAAGACCTGAAACAAAAGATATAGAAAAAAATATAGGCAAAATACTCCATGACTTATACCATTAAACCTCTTTTAGGACACATCTACAGATGTTAAGAAAATGAAGGCAAACATAAACAACTGGGATTACATATAATTAAAATGCTTCTGTACAGCAAGAGGCAATAAAGAGGCAAAACAAAAAGACACCTGACTTAATAGGACAATATTTGCACTCCACTCAAGTGACAAGGGTCTGATCTACAAAGAACTCATAGAACTTAATATGTGCAAAGAAAAAAGTCCAGTCCAAAAATGGGCAAAATAGCTTAAAAAACATTTCACATGAAAAAATACAAATGGCCAACAGGCATAAGAAAAAATGCTCACTATCACTTATAATCCAGGAAATGCAAATCAAAAACTCACTGATATATTACCTAACCCAACCCCAGTAAGAATGGCTCATATAAATAAAATGGGCAACAACAAGTGCTAGAAGGGATGTGGGGGAAAAGGTATATTTTTATGCCGCTGGTGGGAATGCAAACTGGTCCAACCACTATGGAAAGCTGTATAGAGAACCCTCAAACCACTTAAATTGGAGCTGCCATTTGATTCAGTAACTCCTGGGAATCTATCTGAAATTCATGAAATTCATGAAAACAAACGGAATTCATGAATTCAAATGGAAACCTGCAGTCCTGTATTTATGGCAGCACTGTTTATAATAGCCAGGGCATGAAAACAACCCAAATGTCCAAAACCTGATTAATAACTCAAAAGGTTGTGGTATATTTACAAAATGGGGTATTTTTTTAATTAAAGGATTTATTTATATATAAATTTCACATCTTTGTAATCCCTGGGGTTTACCCCACTCCCTGCCCATTCCAACTCTGTCCTCCCCCCACCCCAAGTTGTGACCTTCATTTTGGTTGTTAGCTTGCTTTGACTTTTTTCATGGGTTTTTGCTTATCTTTCCCATGTCCCATAGTGAAACTATTTGGTGTCTGTCTTTTTCCTTTTGACTTGTTTCTGCAAATATGATTTCTTCTAAGTACATGCATGTTATCATAAAATCATCTAATTTGTCATTTTTAATTGATGACTAATAATCCATTATGTTTATATACTACATCTTTTTTTTTCATCCAGTTATCTGTTTTGGAACATTTAGATTGCCTCCATGACTTTGCAATTATAAGTAATGCTGCAGTAAACATCCAAGCACAGATGTCCTTTTGTACAAGCATTTGGGTAGATTCCCAAGAAAGCTGGGCTAAATGGTAGTTCCTCCACACAGTCTTCCATAGTGGCAGGACCAGTTTGCACTCCCACCAACACTCCTTTCTCTCCACATCCCCATTAGCACTTATTGTTGCCCCTTTTTTTGGATGAGAGCCATTCTTATTGGTGTAAGGTGGTATCTCATTGTGGTTTTAATTTCCATTTCCCTGACTGCTAGTGATGTTGAACAGTTTTTTGTGTACCTGTTGGCCATTTGTATTTTCTCTTTGGAGAAGTGTCTTTTTAATTCTTCCCATTTTTAACTGGGTTTTTTACTTTCTTTTTGTTAAGTTGTGTGAGTTCTTTGTTTATCTTTATTATCATACCCTTATCAATTAAAACAGCTTGGTACTGGTACAACAATAGACAATGAGACCAATGGAACAGAATTGAGAGTCCTGAAATAAAACCACACATATATAGTCAACTAATTTTTGACAAAGGAGTGAGAAAATAACATTGGAACAAGGACAGCCTCTTCAATAAATGGTGCTGGGAAAACTGGTGCAAAACATGCAAAAAAAATGGACTAAGACAATTCACTCAGACCATGAACAAAAATCAACTCAAAATGGATAAAAGACTTGCATGTAAGACTGGAAAACATAATATACATAGAGGAAAACATGGTCAAAATCATTCATGAATACAATCTAGAAATTCATTTCTAGATATATCTGTAGCAGGTAAAAAAATGAAGGAAAATGTTAACAGCTGGGACTACATCAAACTAAAAAGCTTCTGTACAGTAAAAGACAACAGAGTAAACAAAAAGAAACCCAACCAAGTAGGAAAAATTTTTTCCCTACTTCCCTACACAACTGAGTATTAGTCAGCATTCAAAAAAAAAAAAACCCAAACACATCATTTGCATCAATGTAGATGGACTAAAAGGTACTATGTAAGTTGAAATAAGCCAAGAAGATAAATAGCAGATGGTCTCATTTGTGAGTGGATATAGAGAAAATACACAAAAAGACAAGAAAAAGTTAAAATTTACAAACTGATAACTGAGCTGAAGCATATAGAAAGGGAGAGGGAAGGAGGGCAAATTCAGCGGAGGGATGAGTACAAGTGAATAGGATCACAGTTAATGGGTGACATGGTGGTGAGAGAAATTGGGAGTATACAACAATGTAAAAAAATATATAAAATCAATAAAAAAAGAAAACATTAATTACCTTATTCATTTGGGTTAGTGATGAAGAAATACACTTCAAATTAAAAGTATAAATGGGGTTAATTTTAAAAAGAGAAAGAAGTTATTATATAATTATAGTGAGGTTGATCCATTAGGAAGATAGGAAGATTGTAAACATTGGCACAAATCAATATTGGAACACCTAAAAACTACAAACATCAGAAAAAAAGAGAAATAAACAGCAATACAATAAAAATTGAGGATTTTAATATGCCACTTCAAAATTAGATAGATCATCAAGACAGAGAATCAATGAAACAATTAATTTGGATAACAG
>PVHY01031475.1:0-12628 GCA_004024945.1 Uropsilus gracilis | reverse complement strand
GGGGGGGGGGGGGGGGGGGGGCACGCGGGCCTCGGACAAGCCCAGCCACAGCGACCTGGAGCGACAGCTGCTGGCTAGGCCAGAGAGAGAGACTGGGTACACGCTTTGGGAGGAGCGCAGGGCTGGTGGTGGGTTTGCTGTGGCCCTGCGGGCAGGAGGTGAGCGGGGAGGCGTCCTGGTGTTGGGCGACACGAACCTGCTTGGAAGGTCAACGGAGGGCGGAGCCCACATGAGCCACGCCTGGCACGAGGGAGAGGCGCCAGGCGCGGGGTCTCAGCACCGCTGATGGGCCTGGGGTCGGAGGCCGCAGCTGGCACGCGTCGTCAGCCGCCCCCGCCATCTGACGCTGCTTAAGGCCTCTGGAAGACCACCTCGCGCCAGCCGGGGATTTTCTCTCGCACACAAAGCACACTCGCGCCCGCCCAGGCCTGCGGTCTGCTCCCACCAGCTCCAGCATCTTGTCATCTGGTTCAGGTCCAGGCGTGGTGGGGCTCCTGGGTGCGGCGTTTCCTTGCAGTCCGAAGACCTGCGAGTCCCAGAGGCCAGCATGCCGAGTCCTGCGGGCAAGTCCCCTGCGGGACGAGCGGCCTTCATCACACGTGGGACAGGACGGGCCGGATGGGCCGTCTCTGCGTCCGGCCGAAGGAGAACTTTTCCTTTAAATAGCAGACGTGGCCCATGGGAAGCAGAAGGCTGCAAGCAAGCTAGAGATTAAGGCCGGAGTGAACTGACTGGGAAACAAAAATATCCCAGAGAAACGACAAAAACTCAGCTTGGTTCATCGGAAAAATTCATCCCTCCCTGGCAAGACGAATCGAAATAGACGACGAGATGACACGGGTAACAGGACGAGGAGAGATCCTTATCGCACACATAGACGAGACTTAACCCACGGGGATCCTGGAGGCAAATGCCAAACGTCAGTCTGCAGAGGTTCTAGATGATGACACAGGGAAAAGCTTTGTGACTCGGGATGAAGGGGAAATTCTTCGCATACATCTCCCAGGAAGAAACATCGGAATAAATTGGACTTAATCGGCGTTGAGAACATCTGCTCTTCAAAACAGAATGGAAAGATGGGTCACAGATGGGAGAAAATATTTGCTAGTCACATCCATTATAGAGGAATTGTATCCAGGATGCAAAGAGCTGTCACAACTTGAGGAGAAAAACAACGCGGGTTTTCAAAAGAGCAAAAAATCTGGACAGACTTTTCCCTCCTATGCACAGATGTCCAGTGAGTACTTGGAAGGATACTGAGCCCCCATCGTCATTAGAGAAATGCAAATGAAAGCACAGTGTAATAGGAGATACCTGCTAAATACCTGCAATTTAAGAAAAAATGGTCTGGCTAAGTGCTGGTGATAATTTGGAACAACAGAACTTTTATGTTGCTGCTCTAATGTAAATAACCTCTCGGAGAACATTTTGTCAGCTTCCTAAAACGTGACGCGTGCACGATAGATGTATGATACACACGCGTCTACAGGTATGCCAAGTATATGCTACGCCGTGTAATTCCGGAGTATTTCTCTGAGAGGAAGGGAAGCACACGCCTATGGGTAGATGTGTGAGTTCACAAAACTGCTGTCACAGCCCCAGAGTGGGAACAATGAAAATTTCCAGCATGAGGTAAAAGGATCAAGGAGTGCGGTGTGTCGCTGCGGTGGTGTACAGCGCGGCGGGAAAGAGGAAAGGCTTTTGGGTAACAGCGATGGAGCTCAGAATAATGATCTAGATTCTTCAAAGTCAGGCAGAAAGGAGGTCGTTGTCTGACTCCGTTTGCATACAATTCTGGAAACGGACGTATCTGCGCTGGCGGAAAGCGGATCCGTGTGACCTGGAGATGGAAGAGGGAAGGCCGCAAGGAGAAAGCTCAAGGGCCAGTGGGCCGTTCGGCGGGAGGTGGGTCTGCTCTTGCCCTTGGGGATGGCGGTCGTGTCGCAGGTGTGCCCCTTTGTCAGTTCTCTCGAGCAGCGTCTGCTGGAAATGCCCAGCTTACTGTGATGGGCTCCAGGCCGGTACGGTAGCTTTACAAGGTCGGGAAAGAATCATCAAAACAGACCCAAAGAGAACATAAGGAAAGAAACAACCAAGCAGGCAGTGGAAATGCTGGACTAAAAACAAGGAGAAAAATAGCAAGTTCAGTAAAACCCAAAGCTGTTTCTTTGAAAAGCCTGAGCTGATCCTGCTAAGTGAAAGAAAAGGGACCAAAGTGAGAAAGAAAAAGTGGAAAGAAATAACGGCAGGAGGAAGAAAGAGAAAGAGGATAAAGTCACTTGGCGACAAAACATTTGGAGACCTGGACAAAAGAGGCGCTTTCCAAGGAGGCGCTTGAGCAGTAAGGATTTAAAATAAGTAGAACAGTCTTACAGCCCCATGGCCATTAAATAACATTAACTGCTTGTTTAAAACGGTCACCAAACATCTACCTGCTGTCGTACCCAGTAGTCGTGCCAAACACCAGCTCACGGCAAAAATAGCCACAGCCTGGAACGCACTGGGAAAACTTAAAAATTTCACCTGGCGGGGCCGGGCACGGTGGCTCGTGCCTGTAAGCGTCAGCCTAGGAAGCAGCCGGGGCTAGGGAATCGCGGTTCGAGTCCCACCTGGGTCCTGTAGCGAGACCTAGTTCCAAAAAAATAGCTGGGCGTGGTGGCACGCGCCTGTCATCCCAGCTACCTGGGAGGCTGAGGCTGGGGATGGCTTGAGTCCATAGTACCCCGAGCAATGAGAGCCTGCGGTTCCACGGGTGAAAATAGCGAGACCTGGTCTCAAAAAAAAAATAAATAAATAAAAATTTCACCTGGCTTGGGCTCCCCTCCCCTGCCCTCCCCTCCCCTGCCCTCCCCTCCCCTCCCCCAAACAGAACTTTTATTTTTGAAGCTATTCAGTTATCAATACGTGTCCACATCCGGTTACACCACAACTAGTTTTATCTTTATCCAAAGATAAAATTTACTCACTTTATTCACACATTGAAGACTGCTCACACTCAAGAGCCAGCCCACTTTGACGTGCACAGCTTCCTGCTGTTTTGAGCAGCAGGCCGTGCCCGGGTAAGCACCCACACGACGTGGCTGTGACAGGGGTGGCTTCTTCTCTCCCCAAGTCTGCACCTCGCCCCCCCCCCTGGCGCTGTCCCCCCCACCCCCCAGGGCCCCGGCCCGGGCCTCAGCGCCTGCGTCTTGCCTAGACATTCGCAGACAGGCAGTTCCTGCTCCCAGGTCCCGGGATCCGTGGACGGTGCGGCGAGCGTCCTGCAAGGTCCGTCCCCGCCGGCACGGCTCGAGCGCGGCCGCAGCCGAACACCAGCGGGGGCAGCGCGAAGCCCGCTTTCCCGCCAGGCTTGTCAGCCCTGGCCTGTGGCGGCAGCCTCGTGCCCGCCCGGCGGCTTGCTGGCCACCCGGCCCACGCTTGCGGTCAGCGGAGCCTGCGCCTGTCTCCAGGGACAACCCCTGGCCGCTGCAGGTGACCAGCGGCCGACGAGGGCGCGGCGAGAAGCGGGCGGTGACAGGCCGGAGGGGGCTCAGCCGCGACTGTCCGCGAGCCGCGGAAGGAGGCCCGGCCGGGTGGCCGGTGGGGCCACGCTGGAGCCCACGCTCCGGGCAGAGGTGCTGTTGGAGCTTGACCTCCAGCCAGCCACGAGCGGGCCGCTGGCGGTGACAGAGTGACGATGTCCTGGAAGAGAGGCCGCCGGCAACGTCACCTTCGAGGCGGCTGCAGAGCGATTTCGTGAGCCCGAGGACGGGCCTCAGGGTCGTGGCCGCTGACCTAAGCGTGGCCAGGAGCAGGGCGCCCCCGGAGCCGCCACGCACGCACGCGCACCCGCCTGGCGCGGGCCCACCGTGCGCGTGGCGTCTGCTGGACGGGAGGCCGCGCCCTCATGCGGCTTCCGAGGGCCGCCCACCGTCACCCCTTGGCTGAAAGGAGGCGGCAGGCCAGGCGAGCTCCAGGCGAGGGTCAGCGTGAGCGTCGCCGCGGATGGCGCAGGCCGACGCCCCCTGCCTCTCGCTGCCTGAGGGCTGACCGCGACGTCCGGCCCAGCACGAGGGCTGCCTCCGCCAGGGGCCCTCCGCGGCGCCGCTGGCCCGGACCTGCCTGGGAGGCGCTGCGCTGCGAGCGGCCGGGCGCGAGGATGGCCCGGCGAGGCCGGGCTCCCCGGGCAGCCGCGTGTCCGCCAGAGCCGGGCTCGCGCCTGACGGGTCTCGAAGCCGCGGCCGCGCGGGGCTCGGCGGGCGGCGTCCCCGGGCTCGGGGCTGGGCTTCGCGGCTGCGCGGGCGCCGAGGCGGACGTCCCTGCTCGGGGTCGCCTCGTGGCCCGCGCCGTGGCCCCTGTTCCCTGCACGGATGCGCAGCGGCCGTCACAGATGTGCGGGTGGTGCTTGTCTGCGTGTTTCCTGTCGCCCTGGGCAGGTGAGAGACGAGGGAAGGGGTGGAGCCGGCGAGAAGGGCAGCTGGGAAGGAAAGGCTGGCAGTGAGGGCAGACGCAGAGGGCGAGCCCGACTCCGCGCAGCGAAGGCGCTCGGGAGGGAAGCAGGCCCGCGGGGCAGCTCTGCGGTGGCTCCGGCTCCCTGCCGCGCGGGTGAGCTGGTGGGCGAGCCTCCGAGGGGCCGGGGGAAGGGGGCCTCGCCGGTCTCGCTGGGCTCCGCCTCCGCCACCGGCCATGCCAGGCTGCCAGGCGCCGTGGCCGTGGGAGGCAGCGCTGCCAGCCAGGTGCACGCAGGGTCCCGGCTTCTCGGGGCGGCGGGTGGCCGGGCGGGGGTGGCCGGGCGGGGGTGGCCGGGCGGGGGTGGCCGGGCGGGGGTGGCCGGCCCCAGGGAGGGCCCGGGGCAACGTCAGAGCTGCCAGCGCAGGGACGCCCGGGCCCCTCCTGTGACGCGGCCTGCGGCCCCGGCGGTCACTGTGGCCAGGAACGCTGGCCTGGTCCGGGCCGTGGCTGCTCGGAGAGACGGGGCGGGCTGGTGCGGGCTGGGCCTGCTGCTGTCTCGAGCGGGAGCGCGGCGGTGGCAGAGGGCGGGTACGTCAGGACGGCCGGGCGCCTCAGCTGCTGCTGCCGTTGCCGCCGCCCCTGCCGCCCGAGTGCCAACCTCGAGACCTGGCGCCGCCCGCTTAGCGTGAGGCTGGGAGCCGGGGCGCCATCAGCCGCCAGGGGCTTCTCGGCGGGGCCCCAACCTTGGCCTTCGGGCCGGACTCTCAGAGCTGCGGCTTTGGTGTGCCGGGTCCGGGGGAGTCGCCCCATCCTGGGACCCTAGAACTGCCCCTACAGAGGTGGAAGCGGGGCCCCTCCTGGGGGAAGTGGGGCCCCTCCTGGGGCAGGCTGGGCGAGCAGCTGGAGGGCGTGTGCTGCCGCCCTGCGGGGCCTCCCCCCCCCGGGCTGGGTCAGGCTGTGACCTGCACCTGGTTCTGAGTGCAGAGCTGCTCGCCCGGATGGACCGTGCCGCTTGCTGGACGGTGCTAGGTGGCCCTCGGGGGCCCCTGGGAGGCCCCGGCTCACACAGACTCCCCTGGGACTAGGCCGCGAGGATGCTGGCTCCCTGGCCTCGGTCTCCACACCGTCCCTGCCGCCCAGCGGAAGCCCGTCGGCGAGGCCGCTCGTCGCTCGTGTTGCCGCCGTCGCCTGGCCCGTCCGGAGCGGAGGAAGCCGGGGCCTTTCGGAGAGCTGGCGCTGGGCGCTCAGGCAGCCGGGCCCCTGCAGGTCTGGCCTCCCCCCCAGCCTCCTCCTTCCTTCTCTGCACCCCCCGCCCCCCGCTGTGCCGTCAGCACCGGGCCCGTGGCCTGCGGGGCACATCAAAGCGGGCCTAATTTCCACGTTTCTTTGCAAAGATTTAAGCGCGTCTTCCTGCCGCGAGCTCGGCTCTGCTCTCTGGAAGCTGTCGGAAAAGGACGCTCTAATTTGGGGGGCTGGGCTACGGGTAACAGTGTGGACGCACGGCGCCGTTAGGCTGCGGACTGTGCAACCGAGACGGGGCGCCGGGGCTTCGCGGCGACCGACAAGGGCTCGATGACAAGAGTCGCCTCCGCCAGGGCCGCGCGGCCCCTCTGCGAAGCTCGCCGTCCGTTTTTAGTCAAGTCAGCCATGCCGTCTACTCCGGGCGTGGCGCTTACTCACCTTCGCTACTTAATTTGCGACGGCTTCTCGGGGGACGCAGCCTGGGAACGCCCAGACCCCCAAGCCCCCCACCCGGCGCGGGCGGCACCGCCGGCCAGGCGCGGTCAGCCTGTCCCAGCGGCCGTCTCTCGCTGCCGAGCATCAGGTAAGCGCGGTGGACGCCGCTCCTCCCGGCACGGGGCTCAGCGCCGGCCCGCCCCCCTGCCGGCCCCCTGAGGGAGCCGCCACCCGCACCCGTCTCCTCACCGCTTCCCTGAAGTCTTCCCGGCGGGGGGTGGGGGGGCTGATGGCCGCAGAGACGCGTCCTGTCTCGTCTCCGCTGGCCGAGCAGCGGTCCTGATGTGGTGCTGGGGACGCGGCACCCACCAAGCCCGGCGTCCGCTCTGTCCACCCACGGAGGAGACGGGGCAGCGCGTGGCCCTGTGCGTCCGAGGGCAGAAGTCCGTGCCGCCTGCGTGATGGCCCTTCTTCGCCCAGGGGCTCCGAGCCCGGCTTCTTGCTCGGCTCCTCTGGTCCCGACCGAGCCGCGCTCGGGGCCGAGGATGAGTCACACCCGCCGGGCACGGTGGGCAGTGCAGGGGCCGGGGGCGTCTTCCTCCTTAGTCCTTCCTGGGCTCACGAAGGAGGATCCCTGTGTGCGCATGTGCGCATGCATACATGTGTGCAGCCACGTGACTATGTGCATGTGTGCGCGCGCAACCACACACGCATGCGTCGTAGCCATGTGTGCACACGTGTGTGCAGCCATGGGCGTGCACGTGCATGTGGCCACGTGGGTGTGCACACGCGCCCGCAAATACGCCCACGTGTGTGCACGAGTGGAGCCACATGTGAGTGTGTGTGTGCGCACGTGTGCGTCCCTGTGCCTCTGTGATCCAAATTAGCGTGATGTGGGGAGCACAGCGGATGGCAAGGACGGCCCCTCGCCCCAGGGTGTCCGGCGGATATCTGGGGCAGCCCGGAGATGGCCCCTCCTGCCGGCCTGTCGCCACAGCAGCACCTGCGATGACTCGAGCCTCAGGCCAGGACCTGACATCCCCTTCGTCACGGCACGTGCGGGAACCAGACCAGCAGACTGAGGACACGCAGATCGCGGTGCGTGCGAGCGGGCAGGCGGGGGGCCGCAGGGCAGGGCCGCGTGGTCCGTCTCTGACGGGGCCAGAGAGGCGGCCCAGCCCCTCCCGTGTCCCCCCGGGGCCCAGCCGCGCACCTTGCAATGAGCTCAGCGCAGAAGCAGCTTATTTGCAGACTCGGTCACGAGGGTCATCGGCGGCTGCTGAGTTTAACGCGGCACGTTGACGGCTGCGACGTGTGCTTTGCGTCCGGGGGCGCTGTGGCTGCGGCTGCTGTCGTTCCATGACCGCACGGTCAGCGGAAGCCGAGGCCCCGCCTGTGGCCAGCTTTGCTCCCTGGCAGGTAACAGGCCACGCGCAGGGGAGGGCGGGGCCGGCCGAGCTTCTCGGCCATGGCTGCACGGCAGCCTGAGGCTGCTGTTGGGCTCCGCGGGCACCGCCCGGGCAGCCGGCCCCGGCCGCCCTCGCTTCTGGCTCTGCTTTCTCGGTCCCGTGAGCCACGTGGGCAGCAGCAAAGGCAGCGGGAGACTCATGGCCCCGGGCCCGGCCCTGGACGTGGGCCGGGAGCAGCCTCAGGCCCCTGCGGCCAACCCCGGCCCCGGGAGCTGAGCGCAGCCGCGTGCGGGCGGGCTCTGCGTCCCAGGCATCTGGCGCTGCGGGGAGCCTGGGCCGGGCTTGTCCGTGGACGGGGCCGAGGCGGCCAGGCCGGGCTGCAGGTGCTGGCGAGGACGGGCAGTGCCCTGGGCTGATAACCGCGCAGACGTCCGCCGGAGGATGAGGAGAGCGGAGCAAGCGGGCCGCCTCCGGGGGACACGCGGCCCCCCGGGCCAGCAGCTCCGGTGGGCGCCGTGCTGGCCGGGGCGTGGTCGGTGCTGCCGGGCAGGGCCTCGCCACTCAGGGCCGGTCAGCGAGCCCTGGCGCTCAGCCGGCCGTGCGGTGTGGACGTGTCCCTGTCGCCGTGCGGTCCTCACGGCCACCTGGGCTGGGGACGTCGCGCGTACCCGGACACCTCAGCCGTCCAGAGAGCCGTGTCCGCTCAGTCCCCCCAACGCGGTCGGCGGCCCTGGGCGATGCGGAGGAGCGCAGCACGGGCGTCCCCGAGGGTCAGCGGCCCCGTGGTGGGGGTGCTGGGGTGCGGGGCGCAGCGGTGCAGACGCCCAGTTCCGCGCAGCCGGGCCTCCCGGGCGCTCGTGGCGTCTCGGCCCTCAGCCCCGGGAGGCTGGCCGCGGGTGGCGGGTGGCGGCTCCCGGCCGCGCACGGTCACGCCCTCGCAGGGCAGCTCCAGGACGAGGACCCAGCCCTCCTGGCTTCCGGCTGAGGGTCAGGGGCTTGCGAGCGCCGGGAGCCGCCTGGCGTCCACGTTCGGGGGCGGCGGCTCCCGGGAGACCCGCAGGTCCGCTGGAGGGGTCTCGGCACCTGGACGATGCCGGGCCGCTCCCCCGCACCGGGGCACGGAGCCCGGGACGCAGCCGACACGGGCGCTGCTCGGGCTCCGACTTGTGGGTGAAGAAGTGCAGACCTGAGCTTTCCAGAGACAAGCTGGCGCCGCGGAAGCTCCTGTGCATGGAGGCCGGACGCTGGGCAGGGCCGCCGGGCAGAGGGGTGCTGGGGTGCTGAGCCTCTGCCGCCGGGCCCCGCTCCGGCTGGAACGGGTGTGGCCCAGCCCCCAGGACCGGCACAGCTGTCGCGGGCGCTCGGGCGGGCCCCTGCCAGGAGCCGGGAGCCGCCTCGCTGCGGCTGGAAACACCCCTCTTCGAAGCCGCCACCCTCGGAGCTGGCCCGGGGCCGGGCTCCCTGGGACCTGTGGCTCCTTGTTCCCGAGGCCGCCGTGGAGGGTCCGCCTGAGCCAGTGCGCCGGTGGTGCCCGGCAGCCGCGAGGCCGGGCCGGGCTCGGAGTGGACATTCCCTTCTGGTCGCAGCCGCCCTGCAGGGCCCCGAGGGCCGCCGCGCCCCCCGAGCCGCAGGTGCGCAGACAGCCGGGGCCTGGGGCCCGGGGCTGCGCAGACAGACGCTGCGGCGGGGTCGGAGGGCACGGACAGCCCCAGGGTCACGCTGCGGCCTCGGCCAGGGCGGGTGGGCGGGTCCCTCGCCCAGGGGCAGCTCCCGCAGGTGCCCTGGCTCAGGGGCAGCAGGAGCTGGGGGCACTGCCCGGTGGTGTCGCTGGCCCGCCTGGCCGGCCTCCCTGCAGCGACCTTGCCCGGGTGTACAGGTTGTCCGCGTGACCTTGCCCGGGTGTACAGGTTGTCCGCGTGGCCCCGTCCTAGCTGCTTGGGTGGCAGCCGGCGTGTGCCCGGCGTGTGCCCGGTGTGTGTCCAGTGTGTGTCCCACATGTGCCCGGCGTGTGCCCTGTGTGTCTGGCGAGTGTCTAGGTTGTGTCCAGCATGAGCCTGGCGTGTGTCCAGTGAGTGCCCGGCGTGTGCCTGGCGTGTGCCCTGTGTGCCTGGCGAGTGTCCAGCGTGTGTCCAGCGTGCGCCCGGCATGTGTCCAGCGTGTGTCCAGCATGTGTCCAGTGAGTGCCCGGCGTGTGCCCGGCGTGTGCCCTGTGTGCCTGGCGAGTGTCCAGCGTGTGCCCGGCGTGTGTCGGCGTCCGCAGCAACTTGGCGGCGCCGCCGCGCGTTAATTGCCATGAGCCCCGCGGGCGGAAGGCTCGGGCGCGCGTGTGAGCTGGTGCCGCGGGCCCGACGCCCGCGCGGCTTCCTGACGGGGAGGACGAAAGCGGCTTGATCAAATTACCCAAAACCCCCATCAAAGAGCCAGCGCGCCCGGCCGGGCGGGATGCCGGGCGGGCGCTGGGCGCGCGGAACGGGGGACGCGCCGATTCAAAGTGGGGGGACCCCGGCAGCTCCTAATGACTGGAGCGGACCGGAACCCCCACGGTTCGGCTGGACAAAGTGACCAATTAGCTCCGCCGGGCCTGGCGATGGGCCGCCGGCTCCGCTGTCGCCGCGTCACCTCAGGACCGGCTGCCGCCGCCACGGCCGCGCGCCGGGCGCCGCCCCCGTCTGCGCTGAGCGTGGGATGAAACGAGGCGGATGCTCCGGGAGGCCGGATGCGAGCCGCGGGAGCCCTGTGATGTTCAGGTTTCACGATGGCGCTTCCGGCTGCTCTCTCCCCGCCCCCCCCCCGTCTGCCGCGGGGCCGCGCAGCCGTAATTAGGCGGACGTGCCTGCGCGGGAGCCGGGTGGGGGCCGGGCGGCGGGAGGGGCGGCAGCTGGCGCGGGCCGGCCGCGAGCGGGTCTGGCTGCCGGCAGGCTCGGGCGGACGCTGGCCTGCGGTCTGGGCCAGCCCGGACCTCACGCCCATCCTGCCCCCGCGGGGCGGCCCTGGGCCAGGCCCAGCGGGAGCAGAGGCCCCCGGCCGCCCGGCTCGGCCACGTTCCTGCCTGTCTCTGCCTGGGCCCCGGGTGCCCGGCGCCAAGGCCTCTGCACGCAGCGAGCCAGAGGGGCGAGCGAAGGCTGCCCGGGGGCGGCCACGGGGTGATGTTCCCCGAGGCACGGCTGGGCCGCCGGACCGCCACCCCGGGCTGCAGGCGTCCTGCACAGGTGGGCCTTGGGTGCAGGACGCAGGCAGCGGGGACCGTGGGTGGACACCGCCGGTCTGTGCGACTCCCCGTCCGCCACCCTGTCCCCGCCGTCCTCGCGGCAGCCGGAGCCCTGCCTCCACGTCCACGTCCACGGCCGCCGTCCATCCGGAGACGCCCGCAGGGAGCCGGGGAGGTGCCGGCAGGGCTGGGTGGAAGCCACCCCCCCGCCCCCCGCCCCCCGCAGAGAGCAGCACCCTTCACAAGGTCCTTCCCTGTGAACGAGCAAGCGCGTGTGCTCTGCGCTGCAGGGAGCCGGGTGGGCCGGGTGCTGGCGAGGGGCGCGGTGCTGACCGTGGCCCCGGGTGCCGTGCGGCCCCGCGACGCAGGCCTGGGGGGCACGCGGCCAACCGCCCCAGCTCGGGATCAGACGAGGAGCCGGCCAGAGGCCCCGGCCAGGGGGAGCCGTGAGGCCGCGGGCGGGCGCCGGCCTCCACAGCGCCTGCTCGGGCCCCGCCCGCGTGGCCGGCAGACAGCGGCCACGTGACATTCAGGGCTGACCCTCTCCGGCTGGCCGCCGCGTCCTTCCCCACCCCAGGGCTTGGCTGGAGCTGTCTGGGCAGGACGGCCCTGGGACTCGCCCTGGCGGTCTTCTGCGCCGCGTGCAGCGCCCGGATGGAGCAGCCGGCCCGGCCTGAGCCCTGGCAGCTGCCCAAGGGGGCAGCAGTGCCGGGCAGCGGGGCCAGGGCAGGGGCCAGGGCAGGGGCGCCGGGGTGCACGTGGGAACCGCACCTGCCCGTTCCCGGCAGAGCGACGGCGCCGGCCGCGCCCGGCCAGGCCGGTTCCGCATGGAGTCAGGAGCGACGGGTCTGAGAAGATGCTTCTGGATGCCCCGCCCGCCCCGTCCACCCCACCCGCCCCAACCGCCCGGCCAGCCCTGCCCGGCCCATCCACCTTCCACAAGCATCTAAGCTCTTCCTGAGCTCAGGCCTGCTGGCCGTCAAGGGCAGTAACGGAGCACGACGGTGCCCAGGTCCTGGGCGGCTCATGGGCGAGGGGGAGGGGCTGGCCGCCGGGGTGAGGGGGCCCAGACCATCTGGCTAGGACCATCGGTCTCCACTGACCTGGAGCACCCCCCCCCCTTCTGCCCTCTGCCTTGCTCAGCTGGCCTCCCGTGGGCCTCGGGAGGGACCAGCGTCTCTGGCCACGCGGCTGACCACACTAGGCTGACCGCTCCTGGTCCCCCCGGGCCTGGGCTCCCCTGGGACCTCCCGGGACCGTGGGGTGTGTAGCTCAGGGGTTGGATGGACGCCCGGTGCCTTGGCCTTGAGCTGGGACCGGAACACAAGGGTCCGAGTGACCCGCCTCCCAGAGCCCGGGCCCTGGGCTTCCCGGGGCTGCGCCAGATGGCCTGGGCAGGTGCGCCTCTGGCCAGAGTGGCTCGGCAGCCAGCTCTGTGCCCCGGGGCCCGGGGCAGTGTGGCCCCCCACGCCCATCTCCAGGCCTCTTCCCAGCTGCTCTCAGCCTCTGGCTCGCTCCGGTTCTCCGAGGGCCACGCGCAGGGCCTCATGCGGGGCCGGACCTTGGACTTGCCAGGGCCTGTGCGAGGCCGGGCGCCGCCCTGCCGAGGAGTCGGGGGTCCTCTGGGCGCTCGGGGTGCAGGAGCGCTGGCCGCCGAGGCTGGTGCCGCTGCGCTCCCGGGAGGCGCCTGCGTGCGCCGGGCCGGACCCTGGGTCCACGGCCCCTGGAGTCCCCTCCCCCCTCCTCCCCACCCCCACATGCCGGGCGCCAAACTCGGGATTTCCTGCACCTGCTTCCGCTCGCCCGGCCCCGCCCCCGGAGATGGGGCTCTGTGCTTCCGCCGGGAGGAGAGGCCGAGACCCCGGAGGCGGCGGGAGGCTGGGCCCCGGAGGCCGGGGGAGGC
>PVHY01031474.1:0-12624 GCA_004024945.1 Uropsilus gracilis | reverse complement strand
CGGTGCCCCCAGATTGTGATGTCTCAGGGGGGTGGGCCCGGTGACGCGCCGGGGGCGGGGCGGGAGGGAGAGAAGTGTCCAGTCCCCCACGCCCCCACCCCCCGCAGCGGGACACCCCTGCGTTTCTAACTTAGGTTCAGGCAATTCAGAGCGGGTCCCCTGCGGAGGAGAGGGGCCCAACCCTGCCTGTTGCCCCAGAGAGCACTTGGGGGGGTGCGGGTGGGGGAGCAGCAAGGACCTGGGGAAGGGGTGAGCTAGTGTGGCGATGGAGCCCGGTCATCTGCCATCTGTCCCCAGACTGCCGGTCTATGGGGAGAAGTGCCCATTTCTGGGCTTTGGATAGTGGGGTCTTTTCTGCGGGGCTCCCCTGCAGAGGCCCCCAGGTGCTGTGTGGAGTTGGGATAGCAGCCAGCGCTGGGGGAACTCATTGCTATGTAGAGCCCCAGGCCACTGACTCTCTGGTGACCCTCTCTGGGGCTTCCCTGAAAATGAAAAGCATTGTGTGTGTGTGTGTGTGTGTGTGTGTGTGTGTGTGTTTGTGTGTGTGTGTGTGTGTGTGTGTGTGTGTGTGTTTCCTTCAAGCTTTAACTCTTTAGTTCCAGGATCCTATCTGAGAGGCCAGAGCTCACTCATCATCCCTCAAGGCAGGCCTTCCTGGCCTGGTGGACCAGGAGCTCAAGCCACTCTGGGGAAATGGAATTCGCCTGAGGTTGAGGAATGGGTTGGGGGCAGGAGGCCTCAGCCCCCAGCTCAGAACTCTGACCCTCGCCAGCACACACACACAGCAGAACGGGCTTACATACGGGCTATTCCTAAAGAAAAAAACAAAAAACAGAAAAGCCCAGGCAGGACTCACCCAGCGTTTGTTCGTGGGCGGTGTTCATCACTGCCACGATCAGGCTGCTGAGATACCAGGAACCGGGCAGGCTCTCTCTCATGAGAGCTGTGGAGCCTGGGCTGGTGCGTGGACTCTGTGTCCTTGAGGCTGAACCTTCGGGGGTGCGTCTAGCCTCAGGCCCCCATCCACTGAGGGTGGGGTGAACAGCCGACAAGGTAATTACAGCTGGAAGTGAGCCGGGAAAAGAGAAAACCTCCTCTGGGTAAATGACTGGGCTCAGGTGTGGGGGTTAGGGGGGGTCTTTGAGAATTGACTTGGAGCAAGCTTGAGGTATGGGGGGAGGAAGCCCTCCAGAGACAGCCAAGGCCCGGTGCCCCTGGGAGCTGACCCTCTGCTGGGAAGGTCATCCAGGGATTGTAACGCCACGGTCCGGAGCTCAGGATGGCTCATCCGTCCTCCTCCTCACTATGGGCCCCTCCTTTATAATCAGACAGAAAACCCCTAAGTCATGTTAGCCCCTTGAGGACTGACCTGCGGTCAGTCCTCGGTCACCCCAGCTCTCCTCCAGCAACCAGAAGCACGGTTTGGGGGTACAAGGCACCAAGGTGGCTCAGAATCCAGGTGCCGGCCCTTGGGCTTCAGGTGGCAGCTGCCTCCTCCCTGACTTGATTCTGAAGTGCGAGGTCATTTCACACTCCAGGGAGCCCAGTCCGCTTCTGCAGAATCAGGCATCCAGAGCCGGAGCCCCCCCCCCCATTTTGCCCCATCTGCTAGTCATCGCCTGCTTTGCACTTCAATTTATTTCCTGTAATTGCTATGGGGCGAAGTTGGGTGAAAAGTCATTTTCCTTCCGAAACAAAGAGCCGAGAGAACCAGGCCTCCACGCCATCGAGGGGATGAGGGGTGGGGGCTCGGGGAACGGAAGGCTTCGTCATGCCCGCCATGTTCGCTGCAGGCATGGCCATGTCACCCCTGTAAATGGAGCACCATGTCTTTGGGGGGGCACAGTACAGGCAGTGACAGGTCCCCTGGGAGGGAGGGTGCGTGGCCATCACTGGGTGAGCACCTGTTTTGCTAGACCCTTGTCTCAGGAACGTTTCTTTGCATCAAGGCAGAAGGGGACTCTAGGTGGTCTTCAGAATGGAGCAGGACTCAGCCTGAGCTGGCCTCTGAGAGGGTCTGGAACATTCATTAATATAACGTATCCATGTCACCTCTTCCTTCAGGGTGTCTGGTGGTCTCTGATGGGCCCTGGGCTACCCCTGCCCATCGATCCTGGCATGGCCCATGACAGTGAGCTGCCGCAGCTCCTGCCCCAGACAGCTCTTCCTGCCCTCTGGGCCGCACCTGCCTTCCTGCTCTCTGCTCCCTGCGTGCCATCTCGCCCTGGCTCGCACCGCAGTCACCTGAGCTGAAGCAGAACCTTCTCTGACACCCTGGGGCCAGTGCCCGTCGGGTCACCCTCCCTGCTGTCTGTCCCAAGGGTCTGTTCCGCTGCTCCCACAATTCATCATGATGTCGTTCCACGCTGCCCCCATCCACCCCAGTGCTTGAGAATCAGGGCCAGGCCAGGCGGTGTCCCCACGATGGCCGGTGCAGAGGTCAGGCTCAGTGCTGACCGTGTGAACGAAAGACAGGAGTCGGAAAGCAGGATGCAGTGACCCCCTTCCTGGGCCCCAGTCAGCTCTCGGGAGGTGATTGAAGCTGCCTGAGCATGAGCAGTGGGTGGGCGCGTGTCGCAGGCTGGGGCCCGCGCAAGCTGAGATACCCGTCCCTTCCACTGGGAGATGGGGTCCCGTGACTTCCAAAGGGAGCTGTTTGTTTGTCCGGCCGCACGAACCAACAGCACTCGTTCTCTTTTGCACTTTTATTTTTAGGAAGGAAAAAGACCTGCCCCAAGCCTCGGCTCCCCGCGAGTCTCCAGCTGCTGGTTCTAGAAGGTGTCCGATTCCGCTAGAATCCTTGTCATTATTTAAAACCGGCTTTGCCGAGGAAAAGGCTTAGGTGCCGGGGTGGGGGGCTGCCAAGAATCCCTGGAAGGCCCTTCCCACATCAGGACTTCTAGAACATCTGGCTCAGATCCTTCCTGCCTCTGCCTGTGGGTCGGACGACTTCAGGCCAGACAGGACTAGGCCTCCCCACATGCCGCGTCCATTTAGGGAAAGAACTGAAACAACAGAGATAACCACAGTACCCCGGCCCCTGCTCCAGCCATCCCAGGAGTGGGTGTGAGGGAGACCCTGGTCCGTGGGAAGCGGCCTTCTCTGGTTGCTGCCGTGACCTTATGGGTTCACAGCCCTTCCCAGCTCGGACAGAGAAGACAAAACCAGGCTTTGTCCCATCGCCTACATCCATCCCCGAACCCTGAACTTACCTCACAAACCCCTCCTAGGTCCATAGGTATTGTTGCATGACCTTTCTGGAAAGTCTCGGCTCCTCCCTCGCCATAAGGCTTGTAGGTATCTAAAAATTGCCAGGGGACTTCGGTGACAAGGCTGCCATCATCCCGCCGAGACTAGGCAATGACGGCTTCAAAAACGCCAAGAACATGTCCCAGGTCCGGGTCCGCATTATGATGTCACAAGGCCCCGCGCCCCAAGTAGTCACTTGGACATTGGCTGAACAGCTGCCGTGGACTTGATGCCGCACCGGGACCCGCCATGGACAAGCCCCGCCCCGCAGACTCAGCCCCACCGAGGAGTCTGGCTGTGTCGTGGGGTGCAGGAACCTCGAGGGCCGAAGCAGCGTGAGGCTGTCCCTCGAGTTGCCTGCTGCGTGGAGACGGAAGCAGCAGCGGAGCCAGGAGACCCTGTGGCCGCCTGTGACTCAGGCACCAGGTGAGGGTGGCCCGTGCCAGGCCGGCAGCCGTGGAGACACATCCTGCAGCTGCCCAGATGGTGGGCTGGCAGTGCCTGGCAGCTGGCTGGGGGCCTCTGCAGCGTCTGCCCATGCGCTGCTGCCAAGGTAGAGCAGGTCATACAGCCCCTGGCTGGAAACCTCCTGGGAATGGCGGGTGCCCGGGGTTACCTCCTTCCTCCAGGTGCCATCAAGCCCAAGGCCGTGCTGGGCCCATAGTAGGTCCTCAACAGATGTTGGCCACATGAACCCATTATATTCAGCCTCCACCAAGCAACTCAGAACTCTTTGTGTCCTGAACTCCTGGAGGGAACCGGGGTCTCTGAGCCTGGGGAAGCGGGCCCCATGGATTTTTGCCCGGCTCAGCTCTCCCCACGGCAGCTGCCTGCCTCTGGGCATATGTGGGACATCGTGCAAACACAGGGCCGAGAGCAATGCTGAGACAAGGAGTCCGGCCTCAAGCCAGAAGTGGGGTGGTTGTGTGCTGAGGTGGGCCCTGCGCAGACTGGTTTTTTTGGGGGGGAGAGCCTGACCTCTGTGACCTCAGCCCATCCTCAATCTCTTGAAAGTCTTTGTCCTTCCGTCCACAACTTGTAGCCCAGAGTCTCTGCCCTAGTGCGGCTTTGAGATCAGAGGCACCTCTAAACTCTATCATCTACATATAGAACAGAAGACTTTTCCGTTAAGACCCTTCAGGAAGAGCTGATGGTTTTGACGGTGGGAAGTGAACTGCATTTGGAAAAGCTGAATCGGGGAGATTACCTATAATGGAAAGCATTACTGCAGCCTCTGGAATTTTATTAATTTTTTGGGGATGTGTGGAGGTGTGGATGGGTGTTTTTTTTTTTTTTTAAAAAAAAAAGCTGCCCTGAGTTCGCTGCACCGGATGTCCCACTTTCCACAAATAAAGCCCTTCATTTCTTCCAGGTTTGAACAGTCAGAGGCTGCCTCCCTGGGGACAGCCTGCTAATTTTTCTCCTTTCTCTCCTCTCGGCATTGGAACACTATTTAAGGAGCGCACAGTATCCAGCAGGGCAAATGATAAAAGCTTCACCCCCCCGCCCCCCCACCCCCTCACCCCATAGAGGGTAAGGCTGATGCTGGAGAGACCCAGGCAGAGACCGGTAGGGGCACTGAGAAAACGCCCAGAAAACGCTGGCAACAACAGGGCGGAAATATACATCTTAAAGGGGGCAAAGGCCGTTTGGGATCAACAGCAAACTTCCCACGAAGGGTGATTTAAAGGCCCAAGTTTGGTGAGGCCTGGCCGACGTTGCCCCACAGGGCAGCGGGCCTCAGCAGTGCTAGCTGCCCCGTCCCACACGCAGCTAGTGGACAGCCTGGACTCCCACTCGCGAGGGCTACGCCGCCGCCTTCATCCTCCCAGGAGCCCTCTAAGGAGGCGGCCCACAGCCCCGACCTTCACGAGGCAACAGCACAGAAAACTCAGTGGCGTCCCCAAGGTCACACGGGCCACCGCCCAGCGGAGAAGGTACTCAACCCTGGACGCCGCACAGGAAGCACATCTCTTCCTGCCCCTTGTTGGCCACCTTGGGGCCTCCTGACCTGACCTGGCCGCTCGTGCGGGCTTCTCCTTGGAGGGCCCCTGGGACAGTAGCTCCGGCCATGGCTGACCTAGGGCGCACAAGACCATGAAGCTCTGGAAGAAGAAGGCCCCTCCCTGGTGCCCTGTGGAGGCTCCGTGAGTGCGCGGAATGGGGAGGGGTTTCCACGCTGCCCCCAAAGCCCAGGTGCAGCATGTCAGGGCCCCGCGGCCTGGCTCTGTGGGGAACGTCTGTGTGCTCCATGCTGATCGGACGGACTCTAACATGGAGACCCCAGCGGAGGGCAGGTGCAGGCTTTCTCCACGCCAGCGAGTTGCGTCAACCTCACCTGCTAAGACGTCCCCTCCAGCTTTGGTGGCGGAGGACCAAGGATGCCACCAGCAGCCCTTCTCTTGCATACACCCCTGCTGCTCCTCCCCGGAGACAGTCCAGCCTCCATCCCCTGACCCTGGATGGAGCGGCTCACTGGATGAGAGACCATGGCGGGAGTGATGTTCTCCTGGGCACCCAAGGCTGGGTGGAGAGAGACCTGGCAGCTTCTGCCCCGAGTTCTGCTTGGAGGAAGTCAGCTGCCCTTTTAATTTGAAGCTTCTTTGCTGTGAGAAAGGTGGGGAGAAAGATCGAGAGGCTGCATCAGCCCGGCCTCTGGGGCTTTAGCAGCCCCCGGGGCACAGGTGAAAAGACCACCCTGGACCAGAGCCGTCTTCACCTGAGTATCAGGATGATCCAGCCTCTGGCATCACCCAGAGGCACCTAAGCGAGACCCTCCCAGCGAGCTTGGTCAGTTGCCCTGGGCGTGGGAGAAAGCGCTGCTCTCTGATGACGAGTGGCCAGCAGCACTGGGTGACCAGAAGGCCATCTGCATCTCCTGTCCATGGCTGACCTGCTCAGTTAGCTAGACTCCCCTCCCCCTACCACACTGCCCCCTGGGGGTCAGTGTCAGCAGAGCTAATCACTCCCGGGCTTCCAGGACCCTGGACCATGGGCAAGGATCTCTGGAGGCCTCCCCCCTCCCTCATGCACCCCCTTTCAGCATTCCTGCTCCCTCCAGATGCTCAAACTAACCAAGTCACTTTCTATGCAGACTCCAGGATCCATCACCCCCCTGAATCTGTCCTGAAGATGACCGCAAACCTGGCCCTCAAAGCTGGGTTCCGAGGATCCCTGGCAGTCATATTTATCGTCAGTGACCCCAACAGATGTCCCCTGGGAAGAGAAAGGGTAAGAGACGAAGTCACCAGCAAGACTGAGAGCACTGATGGGTCTCAACACCGGAACCAGGAGCCCAGATGCCAGAGCCGAGAGAACACTGGAGCTCCTGCCACCAGCTCAAAGCCACGTGGCGACCCAGGCAGCGGACAGTTGGACCAGAACCAGGACGAGGTCACCCTGGGAGGAGGGTGCTGATGGAAGGGCACATGGGGGTCACTGGGGGCCCCAGTCATGTCAGGTTACACAGGTAACTGTGATTTGTTGCATGGGATTGTCGCCCACCTGCGGGTTCGGAAAGCACCACAGATCAATAAAAGTGCTGCTTGGTCATCCACAAGTAAGGTCCACATGCCCTCTGCTCCACCTGGACTGCTCCAGCCTTTCCTCGCTTCCCCTGGTTAATTCCCGGGGCGTTCCGAGCCGGCTCAGCCCTTCCTTGGTCAGGGCACCCTTCCCTTTGGGTCAGCCCATCTTGGTTGGTAACAACCACCGACAATGTGGTGACTTCAGCCACCGTCACTAATGAGCTGTGACTCCTGGCTGCCGCCCTGGCTGGGTCACGCCTGGCTGTATCTGCGGTTGGCTGCACCTTGGTCAGAGCAGCTGCTGGAGGAGGCAGTGGCCTGGGGGATACCCCCAATGGGCTCTCCAGCAGGCTGGTCACATGGGGTCTCAGAGTTGCAGGGACCACAAGCCTCTGCTTCCCCCCGTTTGCTTGTGTCCATTGGACAAAGCCAACGAGGCCAAGCTCAGCCTGAAGAGGTAAGGAAACAAGGTCCTGCTGATGGAAAGCTTCACCCGTGACCACCGTCCTGGCCCTCTCAGCCCACACCGAGAGCTGTTTCCCTGCTCGCCCCGCCCTGGAGCTCATCCCACAGCGATGGGCTGTCTGTGGGTGAGTCGTTGGGCATCCATCTCGCCCATGTCCCTGAGGTGGCTGGCAGGCAGGGCTGGGACATGTCCACCGAGCCCAGCAGACTGGCTGGGACACGTGGCTATGGAGAGCTACCTGGAGAAGCAAGTAGAAAGAATTAGGAAGAGAGTGCCCGGAGAGGAGCGGACGGGAGGGAGTACTGGCAGACTGGGCCATCTCTAGGAGTCGGAGGCCTCCACATCTCCCCGCACCATGTTCATTTAGCCTCGGTCTCTCAGTCCGCCCTCCCTCCTGCTTGGTCCTTCTTCCCTCAATGGCAGCGCGAGGTGCCCACCTGCCTGTGCAACCTTCCCCTCCATCCTTTCCGCCTAGCGACCCCCAGCCCCACGTCAGCTGCCCGCGCATCACGAGCACATTCCCTCCACTTGCACCTGAATGCTGCCAGCTCCCGGGAAAGCTCGGATGGGTGTGCTGACGTTCCCACAGGTGGGGGAGCACGCAGGGCTCAGGGGAGCTGCAGGCCTCCGCCAGGAAGAGGTGGTGCTGGAACTCAGGGGTCAGCCTGGGAAGAGCCCCCCCAACTTTGACACCTGCAGTGAGGGCACATGCCCCTGAAACAAAAGGGAAGCTGGACGGAGGGGAAGGAGGGGAGGAGGCCAGAGCTCCTGACCTGGTGCAGCAGCAGGGTGCAGGCAACCAACAGGCCCCAGCTGGGAGTGGCCCCCCTGCCTAGCAAGGGATAGTCTGGGGCGACTGGCCCTGCAGGAGTCGGGGTGCAGCCTAGACGATGCGAGCAGCCCCGTCTCCCGTGGAATGTCAGTCTGACCCGCTTGTTCAGAGATGACCCCAGCGCGCAAATGGGGAAGGGACCTCCAGGGCCACCGAGCGAATGAGGGGACCCCAGGGCTCCCAGGGTCCTTTCTGCCACTGCCCGTCCTCGCTAGTCCCTCCCCAGACCCCTCCTCACGCCACACCCAGCTCCAGCCAAGGCTTGTGGCCAGTTCAGGCCACTGAAGCTAGTTATTAAGAAGCCCGGGAGGGAGGGGACTGGCACGGGCAGGAGCCCACAAGTCTCCCGAGCAGGCTCCCTCAGCGCGCGGCTGGAGATCCGTGCTGCGTGGGGATACCCCCCCCCCCGGGCGTATCCACTCAGCGTAGCACTCAGCAGCTCCTGCTCGGCTGAAGAGGCCCAGGGGGCCTGGCTCAGGAGCCTCGATCAACTCAACAACTCAACGAGCGCGTCCCGGGAGCGTCTCCGGCCCGGCTCCTCGCTCCAGCCAGGCCCAGCGAGCCGGGCAGCCTCCTGGGGTCAGCAAAACGTCCAACTTTGCTTCCCTTCGGGTTCTGGGTCCAGTCTTCACTGGGGGGGCCAGCCACATCAGGTCCGGCCTCAAAGTTCTGTTTGCTCAGGCTCTGGCCTCGCTCCGGGTCCGGCCTCACTCGGGCTCCGGCCTCGCTCCGGGTCCAGCCTCGCTCCGGGTCCGGCCTCGCTCGGCGCCTGGCCTCACTCAGGCTCCGCCTTGCTCGGGCTCCGGCCTCGCTCAGGTCCGGCCTCACTCGGGCTCAGGCCTCGCTCCGGGTCCAGCCTCGCTCGGGCTCCGGCCTCGCTCGGGCTCCAGCCTCGCTCCGGGTCCGGCCTTGCTCGGGGCCTGGCCTCACTCAGGCTCCGCCTTTCTCAGGCTCCAGCCTCGCTCCGGGTCGGGCCTCGCTCCGGGTCCGGCCTCACTCGGGCTCCGGCCTCGCTCGGGTCCAGTCTCACCCCAAGTCCCACCTCGCTCGGATCCAGCCTTCAGAGGATGGTTGCACAGGCCACAAAGCGCCCCCGGCCGTGCACAGGAGCTTGTCAGACACCCCTGGGGGCCGCGCACCCGCTTCTGGGCCAGGAAAAGCCAGCTGTGCTTCTGCTCCATGTCAGAATCAGTTTTCAGCGTTTTCATCCCTTAGGAAGGAGACACTGCGGTGCGCCCAGACAATGGAATTCAGGGCTAAGGAAAGAGAGGAGCTTTCAAGCCGTAAAAAAAACTGGAGGCCTCTTAAATGCATGTGATTACTGAAAGGGAGACGCCAACCTGGGGGGCTCCGGGCTGTAGAGGTTTTTTGCTGTGTAACTGCCTGGGAAAGGCTCGGTGCACAGTGAAATAATCAGAGGTGGTCAGGGGTTTGGGAGGATGAGGGGGAGCACGGGGATGTGAAGGGCTATGCGTGACGTTGGGGGCCATCCGACCTCTCTGTCAAACCTGGGTGTGTGCCCCCCCCCCAAGCATGAGCCCTGGCGTGAGCCATGACTATCTAGTGATAGTGATGTGTCCCTGAAGGATCATTGATGGAAACCCATCCCCTGCTGGGGCCGCTGTTGACAGAGGAGGCTGGGGAGAGCCGGTCCAGGGCGTCTCGTGGAGTCATTTGCTGTAAACCTAAACCCTCCCTAAAAAATAAAGTCTTCTGAAAAAATATGCTGGGATCCCATGACCCCCATTTTGCCAAGGATGAAGATGAGGCACAAGCGTGTCCGTCTTCCCCCCAAGACCTCACAGGGAGGAGGTGGTGTGGCTGGGGTTGGAACCTGTTCTGAGCCTGATGGTGGAGTCTGCTCTCTAAGCCATGTGTCTGCAGCCTGCGGTTGGGCCTGGAGCCTCTGGAGAAACAGGCCAAGACAGCTGAAACTGGAAAGCCCCTGCTGCTTCCTGCTCTGGTGCTGAGCGCAGGTTCCTGCTCTGACCAGCCCACCAGCCTCCCTCCAGCTCACAAACGCGGTCCTAGCTCCAATCAGACTCACAGTATGCGTGTCACTGTGCCTGTAACACCTGTGTGTTCACCTGCAGTCAGAAACCCCAGTTTCTAGCCTCACCATCTGTATGTTTTCTTTTTGTTACAGGTTTGTTTCTGTTCGTTTCTTCTCACATCCCGGAATTTATAACCCCTTGGGGGCAGAGATCTTGTATTTCTTGCTCATTGCTGATTCCAGAGCTTAGCTTGCTGCCTGGTAGCCCCAATGTCATTCGGGAGAATGAATGAATGAATGAATGAATGAATGAATGAATGAATGAATGAATGAATGAATGAATGAATGAATGAATGAATGAATGAGTGATTGAATGGCTCACTGCATGAGTGGATGGATGCACGGATGGGTCGGTGGGCGGGTGGATGTTAGTGGATGTATGGGTGGGTGAATGCATAGATGGATGTGTGGATGGATCATCAGTGAATCCATGCACATCTTTTCTTACATGAATCTTATTCGATGATCTGTTCCCAGCTCTGGCACCACGACTGGCAGTATAACTATAGTTTGAATTTCCTTATTGATCTTTGTTTTTGCATTTACGAGATATAACAGTCTAGCCAGTGCGTCAGATCAGCATGCACACACCTTTCCACAGAGCTGAAGCAGAACAGCCCTGTATGAGCATCTCTTCCTCCATTCCTTTCTCCACTCCATCCATGTCTTTCCCTGGCCTCAGCAAATCTTTGGTCAAGATGTTTGGCAGCGATTCTGTGACCAAAGAGGACCGGGTATCCATTCCAACATCTGATTTCTGTCCTACACGTGCCCTGATGCGTTGTTGCTGAGACTGCAGGGGTTATGAACTCGCCCACAGGAGAATATGGCTCAGGGAGGGCTTAGCACTCTTCCCAGGCCTGGTAACTGATGCTTTGGTGCCAGAAGAGTTTGCAGCCCAAGCTGACCACAGTCCATACCGATGAGTGGGCTCTTCCTGTCACCTGGTCCTGAGAAGTGACAGAGGCCTCTCCACCCACAGGCTGGCCCCCTCGACGACCCCCTAACTCAGCCAGGAAAGACAGCAGACAGCCTGGGAAAGGGCTACCTTCTGCAGTGAGGGCTTGTGGACAAGCATTAGCAACACTTCTCATAAAAATTGATGCTCCCCTTAATCCATCGTGATGGGGGTCTGGTTCTTACAAGCTGCTAGCTGCAGTGACAGGGCCCAGGTGAGGAGGCGGCATTCTTGCTAACTCCAGGATGCACCCCAGCCACGAAGGCAGCCCCTGTCTGCGAGAAGCCCATTTCCGGAGTTGCTTGATGTGCATCTGGAAACCAAGAACGGGCTGCCCAGACCTGTGATTTCTTTCTGATTGTACATGTCCTCCCGCCCTGAGAACCATTATCTTAAAGAAAAGCCAAAATTAAAGTGTCATACCTCTCAGGAAGAGAGGGGGAGACTGCCGCTGGCATCTGGCACCTCGTTCACCCCAAAACGACTTCAAATGAATCCATGTCATGATATTTTGGTGGAAAGTAAGACCAGCTGCAGGGCCAGGGAGCCCAGGACTCCCGAGGTTTGCACCCCACGCCTCTTGGGGGTGCATGGTCCCCAGACGCCGCTGTGATCTCAGAACCATGTGCACTGTAGGCCGGGCAGCCTCTGGCTAGCAGGCTCTCCTGCTTCTCTGAGGCTCCGCTTCCATCGGGAAAGTGGGTCGACTGTGAGGACTTAATGACAAGGCATGAAGGGCTCCCCCCCTTTCCTCAGGGAAGGAAGCACCTGGACTAAATGGGCAGCCATGAACATCTAGTCCTCCCGTGTCCCGATGGCGGCTGGCAGGCTGGCAGGATGTCATGGGCACCGGGGTGACCATGTGGCTGGCACCAGGCATCGGCTGTTTGGGCGGGCAGCAACACCTCAGAGCATCGCCCTTAGTCCCACGGGTGTCTGTCTCTTCTCACGGAGTGGGGCGCCTCTGTAAGGGGGGGGTGGGAGCTCTTCTGTGCAATGCCAATGCTGCCGCTACTGACAAGGGCACCTGGCTTCTTTGGGGTGGAGGGGGGTACTTGAGGGCTCTTCCTCTTAAGAGGGGCTGCTGTGGGCTCTGGTCAAGGTGTGGGCTGCGACCTGGTTCTGCCCATCAGGCGTGTGCCTTCAGTCCCAGAAGCTGTGTCTCCAGCAGCAGAGGAAAGTTCCATGAGTGACTGAGGTGATGGCTGGTTCCTCCAGGGCGTGGTGGCTGCAGGAGACAGCTGGTGGTGCCAGCTGCCCCGACTGCCAGCTGCCCCACCCCCACCCCCAGGACACCTTATTCTGCCATCAGAGTTTCATTCAGTGACCCCTTAGACCTGCTCTTTCCTGTAGCACTGGCCAGATTGGGTTCTGTTCGTTGATGACCCCAAATCCAGCTGGCACAGGAAGTGACCTTCTAGAGCCCCCAGGGGATGGGGGACAGAGTGAAGGTAAGGACCATACCACCATGGGGTGGGGGATGGAGGAACACCTCAACAAAGGCTGGTGACAGGAAGCTCGTGTGTGTGTGTGTGTGTG
>PVHY01031473.1:0-12626 GCA_004024945.1 Uropsilus gracilis | reverse complement strand
AAAGCCATCTATAACAAACCTTTGGCAAATATCATCCTAAATGGGGAAAAACTAAAATCATTCCAGTTGAGATCTGGAACCAGGCAAGGATGCCCACTCTCCCCACTACTCTTTAACATTGTACTGGAAGTCCTAGCTAGGGCGATAAGGCAAGAGAAAGACATACAAGGGATACAAATAGGCAAAGAGGAACTGAAGCAAATTAGTTTTTTTAATGAAATTAAAATACAATTGTTTTCTCAATTTCTTTCTGACAGTACATTGGTAGTTAGTGTGTATAAATGCAACAGATTTTTATATTGATTTTGTATCTTGAATTTTTAAAAATAGGTCTTATAGGTTTTTGGCTGTATCTTTAGATTTTTTTTTACTTCCTCACTGACCCACTGGTTTATTCAGTAGTATGTGTAGCACATCTCCATGTTTGGAAAAATTTCAATCTTTTAACTGATGTCAAACCACTGTTGTCAGAAAGACATTTGATATTTCAGTTTTCCTACACTTATTAAGACATTCAGTGACATCCTATATGATCATTCCTGAAAATTGTTACTGTATTTTTGTTTGTTTGTTTGTTTGTTTTTAATGTGTATTCTATTGCTTTGGGATGATATGTTCTGTTTGTACCTATGAAGTCTATCTGCTTTACTGTGTCACTTAAGGCTGATGTTGACTTATTGATTTGGTGTCAGTTTGATCTATTCATTGACATATGTGGACTATGAAAATCACCTGTTTTGGCATTGCTATCTGTTTCTTCCTTTATGTCTGCTGGTATTTTATAAATGCAGATGTTTCTGTGTAGAATGTGCAACTATTTGCAATTGTTATACCCTTTTGTGGTGTTGATGCCTTTATTATTATGCAGTACCCTTCTTGGTCTCTTACAACACTCTTTAGTCTTTCTTTGAAAAAATGTAAGTATAGCTGTCCCATTTTTGGAAGGGGGGGTTTCCATTTGTACAAAACATCCTTTTCCATCCCCTTTGAGTCTCTCTTTGTATATGCAGCTGAAATGAGTCTCTTTTAAATAGCATGTAGATGAGCAATTTTTAAAAATTCATTTATCCACTTTTTGTCTTTTGATTGGAAAATTTATTCCATTTACATTTAAAGTAATTACTGGTAGATATAGTCTTATTTCCAATAACATTGGGAATAGTTTGCAGTTCATTGTTGCTTCTTCTCTTGCTCTTTTCCTTTGTGATGTGATGCTTGTCTTTAATAGTATTGTAAGATTGTTTTCTCAATATGCACAAATATTCTTCAATCACATACCAAATGTGACATTCCCAGCAGTACCAATGTTCTTGCATATGATCTACTGCTTCTCTTTAATGAGCACCTGCTAAGTTCCTGGGCCCTTTGATGAATGCTTAACATTGCTCATACAATCCTTTCTATATTCTGTGAATAATGTGTTTACTTATATTTTATAGATGGGAGGACCCAATGTCTAGTGATTCTAACTGCCCAAGATCATTTGACCTCAGGTGCTTGATCTCAGATATGTATGTTGTTTTGCTGATTACATAGCTCAGTGCCAAATAGTGTTGTTTTCATAATTCCCTGTTGAAGAGACTATACATTGACACTGGAGCCAAGCATGCCAAGATTATGTGTTCTTCTGTTCTAGAGGACTGAAATATAAGATACCCAGAGGTAGAAGGAGGACAATATAAGGGGACAAGAGAAAAGAGACTAGGACCACATTATTACCAGTCACCTAGCACAATTAGAGGCAGGAAGTGTATATGGTCTGAGAAATATTTCTATTTTTTTATGCATTTCTGGCTAATGTTTCTTCCCACTTAGGTAATCTAGGAGATTCTATGCATACCAAAAAGTCCTAGGTGCTATGAAATATGAACAATGAGTAATTGCAGCATTGCAACCCAAGAATTTATACCTGGAAATAAATAAGGATTTATCCATTATAATCCCCAGATTGAACATACCATATCTAGGAGGACAAGAATTTATATATAAACAGTTCATCTAATCTCCCTTCAGAAAACTCACACCTTGTCTGAGGAGGAGTCATGCAGGAACACTCAGTATACTGTCTGAGGCATAATGAATGGAAAATGAGGCTGCTTAAGAAGTGTATCAGAGTTCATTGCCAGTTCTGAAACTAACTCCCATAAGCAAGATAATAGATGTCACTGTTGAACTGCCATAGCACACTTGCTGTTCTAGTGTGTGAGATGGTGGTAACTCTTGGAACCTTTACTCACAGAAACATGTGACCCAAGTGTAATGAAAGGGTTTAATGCAGGACTTCAAATTTTCATTAATCTTTCTCTCCTCTACAAGGATTGTGATTAATCCATATGGTGGCAATCAGACTGGGTTGTGTGAATACCCTGTATTGTTTACTAAGATATATGTTAACAATTCACTGGCATTTTTATGTTTGAATAACTTGCTTGATTCTCTGGAGTTTCTGTGTAGCCAGAAATGCCAGTCTCCATCTTTGGGCATACAAGTCAATATTGTCAGTCACAACTATGAACTAAAGAGGGGACTAGCATCCATTTCCTGCCAGGAAAACCCCCAGAAAAATTCATGCAAATTTGGGATGAGAGAACTCATAATCTACCTAAGATTACATTTCTAGTAAACACTATTCAGTAGGATCAGAGCCCAAGTTTTAATGATCTGATGAATTTAATATCATTCCCTCTACACTACTGTAGAATAAGTATCTGTAAATTATCTTGGAAAAACTCTTTATTAGAAAACTTGCTGAATTCCAGGAAACTATAGTTTTCAAAGTATAAAAGTATAGTTTTCAAAGAAAAGCAGTGAAGCTCAACAATGGAAACATTTTTTCAAAGTTCTTTCATTTCTGTTATCATATGCACAAAATCATTTCAGTCAGAGAATATTTGAGCTTTCAGAGCATGACATAGTAAAGGTCTCTAATTTGCAGCTGGGTATTTTTCACAGAATTCTGATGTGTTTTCAGCAAAGTATTCCTGGAAGGAAGGGACAGAAGGAAGAACAAATGTGATAGGTACCTAGGAATGTTATATCTATAGTTGTACTTCCCATTCATTGAATTGCAGTGAAGGATATAAGTTAGCAGTCTTTGTTTATTTGGGGCCTTACATGGAGCGGAAGGCAGGTTCACTGTATGATGCATATTTATTCTCCCCCCTTCATGATGCATATTTAATTTGAATCCTTAGATTCTAGAGAGCTATCAGGAGATGCCAGCAGGGTTGTGGGCCCTCTTTTGCTATGTACATTGAAAGAAGACAGTGAATGGGTAGCTTTTGCAGCATTTCCTAAGTTTCATTGACAGATACTGGTATATGATGGCTCTGTTCCCATGTGTGGTTGGTAGATTCTTGACTTGGGTATAGACTTTTCCTATTTGGGCAAAAATACATCCCTCTTCTGCATACAGGTGTGAGTAGGCAGCAGTTTATATGATAATTTCAGTATGTTATCAGTTTATGAAAATAAACAGAAGGTGAACATTTCAAATGTATTGATCCTCCTCAGGGAGATGCCCCTAGCAATCCTTCACTCAGGAAGCTAAAACTCTCCTAGGAAAAAATGTGCTCCATTACATACATAGGTGCACGCATACCTTCATATGCACATGTGTGCATCTTTACATAACAGTCAAATGGAGAAAAGAAGAAAGGATGTTTACACTAAGGTCATGTGGTACTTAAAATTTTAAACCCAATAATAGTCAGGGAGTCTTCCCAGAATCATTGCTTTCTCCACTGCTACAAATACCTTTTGAAATACCGCCTTAAATGAGACGGGTAACTGAAGGGTGACTCATGAGCACACCATGGAAAAATTGTATCAAAAAGGAGGGGCCAGATTATTGACCTTGAGTTGTATGTAGCCTGGCAAACTATGAACATGTAAATCCCCTCTCCTAAACCTTTGTCTTCCACTATACAACTTAAAAGAAATTTTATATGAGTCCAGCCCTTTACCTTCTTCAACCTTCTGTCTTATGAAGTAACCTGAATCTATCTAGCATTTGCATGAAAACCTGATACCCGGTTTCTGAGAGATCTGGTCATACTTGAAATGATCTCAACGTTAAAATTATCTCAAAATTATCTCAACATTGCCACTGATGATCTTAGTCTAAAAATGTAATATTATATTTGTTATAAGCATATTCCTTTTATGAGACATTCTGTTCCTAAGTAATTTATAAAATTGAGGTTCATAAGGAAAATAGAACAACCCTTCACAGAATGTGGCATGTTTTCATTCAAGGCACAGAATGACTTAGAGCAAGTGAATGACTTTTTATTTATTCTCTTCCTAAAATGTGCTCTATCCCCTTCACTCGGACGGCACAATCCACAAGCACAAACATGCATATCTGCTTCTGTGGATCCTGTGCTTCCTCATTCTATTCCTCTCCTTCCCACTGGATCTTGAGGAATGAACAACAGCTGAGCAGGTGAGAGCTATTGAGTCACTTCCAATATCAACTCTTTAGACATGGCTACAGTGTAGCTCTCTTTGCAGGTGGGCTGAACACACACACAGGTCATGTTTGTACTCAAACGTTTCAAAAATCCTCTCTGCGCTGAATTCTATTTAGAACATAGAAGCCATGACAATTTATTTTAAAAGCCTAATATTTGGCCAGGCATGGTGGCACATGCCTGTAAGTAGCAGCCTAGGAAAGCCGCAGCTGGGGCCAGGGATTCGGTTTGAGTCCTGCTGGGGGCAGGTAGCAAGACCTAGTCCCCAAAAGAATAGCTGGACGTGGTGGCGCGTGCCTGTAATCCCAGCTACCTGGGAAGCTGAGGCTGGGGATTGCTTGAGTCTGTAGTACCCTGGGCAACATGAGCCTGCAGTTCCACAGGCAAAAATAGCGAGACCTAGTCTCAAAAAAAAAAAAAAAAAAGTCTAATATTTGTCTTCTTCAGCCACTACATTAGGCATCGTGAAAGTCAAGATGATTGTGAAACATTCATGATATTGCTGAAAAATAATGATTTCCTCAACCAAAGCCAGAATAAATACAAGATAATGAGTATCTGAGAAAATAAGAGGAAAGTGCAAAAGTATTTTGTATTCATTTATAAACAACATGGTGGGGGGAGAGTTAAAAAGAGGTTTCACCCCTTCACTGAATAGACCACAGTCTCTCAGGAACCATTTAAGATGGCCCTTATTATTTTAAGGACAAAATAAGCCATTTCATTTTCCCCCCAAATTTCAAAATGCCCATCCTGTCATTAGTTTTGTTTTTGGTGTTCTATTTTTGGAGCTGTGATGAGAACTGTTTCACATCTTTAAGAAGTGGTAGTGCAGAAATAACGGGATCTCTACACCCCAGATAATTTAAAATGGAAATCCAAGTGACAGTTCTGGGAGTGATAAAGAGAAGCCAGATGCGCAGATCAACTCTCTCGAGCCTCTGCAAACTTCTCAGTCTTGCAAAGCACTGAAAGTCGAATTTTCACTGGTAAAGCTGTGGTAGGCTTGAACTCATGTCATTCTAGAGCGAGTTAGAGGAAATCCTGCCCTATTCCCCCTAAAATGAATCTACCAGATTCTGACAATTCTTTCTCGCCTGATGGCATGGCCACTGCTGATCTTAGTCTAAAATGTAATGTTTGATTTTTAAACACATTCTCATAGTGAGACTAAGGGTGGAGCTTCTGTGGCTTCAGTACCAGCTGTTCCCAAACACTTGTCAGCAGCGATTACCATTGTCATAGTTGGCTCGCTGAAAAAACAGCTATGTATGACCTGAGAGCCTCCATCACATGGCTTCAGTTACAGTTCAGCTTCCTCTGGGATTTTCTCATTCCCTGCACCAGAGATTTCAGGCAGGTGGAGGCAGAGGCAGGACTCCTAGCAGCATGTCAATGTTATACTGACCATTTGTAGTCCTTGCAGTCACTCCACAGCCCAAAAGGAGGCTCCTTCCCAGGAGTGACCTCTCCCAGCACTAGGAAATCTCCACTCTGCTCCTGTCAGAATCATCATTCTGTCCTGTCTTCCCATTTCTGAACTCCAGGTTCAGGCCCAACCTGATGTCCAAACCCAACACCAAAGTCCCATATTAAAATTGGCAAAGCCCATCCTCTACACTTCTTCCTCCAAGTATATTCAAAACTGACCTATTAAGTGGTTTCTAGAGTGGTTTTAAAAACCACTTTTACGCTGCTGGTGGGAATGCAAACTGGTCCAACCGCTATGGAAAGCTGTGTGAGGACCCTCACACTACTTAAAATAGAACTCCCATTTGATCCAGCAATCCCACTTTTAGGAATCTACCCAAAGGTTACAAAAACTCTAATCCAAAAAGATACCTGTACCCAGATGATTATTATGTTATTTACAATAGCCAGAATATGGAAGAAACCCAGATGCCCCTAAATATATGAATGGTATAGAAAGCTGTGGTGTATATATATATATATATATACACATATATATATACACATATATATACATATATGTATATATACATATACATACACATATATATACACATATATATACATATATACACACATACAGTGGAATATGATTCATCAATCAAAAACAAACTTACGTCATTCGCAGCAGTAAGGATGGAACAAGAAGGAACCATGCTAGCAGAAATAAGCCAGGGAAAATAAGGGAAATATGGCATGGTCTCACTTATATGAGGGACAAAGGGAAAACAAACAAGAAAAGCCTAAAACTAATTTTTAGCAAAATTGAAGCATAGAGCATGGAGGGGGGCTCAGGGGTGGGAGGGACACAAAAGACTAAGATGATGGTTCATGCATCATAAGGTAGTTGGAGAACCCCGGGGTAGAATGTAAAATAAAATAAATAATATAATAAATAATAAAGAAAACTGACCTCGCTCATCTCCTTAAATGTGAGGTTCTCAGTATGCCCACCATGCTCAAGCACTGTCATTGACCGAATGAATGAATGAATGAATACTCAACTGTTCAGTTAATTGAAAGTCTCTGAAGACCATGATAGCCAGGAGGCCCATGTGGTCCTCCAACCATACTGTAATCGTGCCTGAACTCATCTTCTGGGATGTAGAATAAGAGACCTGAGATATAATTGGCTTTCTGTATGACTTGGTGTATATGTAAGGGCAGAACACCTGTACACCTGTATCAGAGGAGGTATCACCCTGACCTTTGAATATGAGCAGAATAAAAATAGAGCAGCTAAGTATGAATAACCCAATGCAACCTACCACTGTCCAGAAGCCCTCCATGTCCTTAGGCCACTTATTTCCCATACTGCCCATGGATTTGTTGCACACAGTGTCTCATAGGATTTTGCCCTCTGGGTTCACCAGCTCAGTGAGACTAAGCTTTGGGAGACTTTCAGCTGTCTGCAAAGGCGTGGGGAGCAAAGCTCTGTGCAGTCAGAGATCATGGGGAAAAGTCAGATTGGAGAAGAAACTACCCATATCAAGAGGGTAGATTTGGAGGACTGAGGCACATGTAATAATCCCAGCACTTTCTTTTCTTCTCTGACCCAGCAGTCACCAGAGCTCAGCACCCAGATGAAATGGTGCTGTGACAAATATAGCTGCTGTCACAGTTGTCCACTGTTCCACCACTGGCAGTGACAGCAGTGATCCTGAGCTCTTGCATCCACTGGTGGCATGCATGACTCACTTGGGTTATGTGTTCAGGGAAAGGTCCCAGTACCCCTTTAGTGAAGGTCCAAACAAAGGGAGAGGAAAAACTCTAGTTTTCAGATGTATAGACTCCAGCTGGGCACCATGGGATATTTTGTGGAAGACATGGACAAAAGTTCTCCTTTGATCTATCTTAGGTGGGCTTGTCCCGTTCCTGCAGAAGATGGTAGCATCCATCCTTGGCTTATCGGAAAGGGAAAGGAAAAGCTAAGTTCATGTTCAATTGGCTCAAGCTTTGGTCCCAATCAAATATCATAGTTTCTCTTCTTGAAATTTTTAATTTCCAAAGCAGCAGGCTGTTGGGCAAGACTGCTATTACTCCACGGTGGACTCCCGCATGTAGTTCTTAGGTTTGGCCTTCAGTTATTTCTCATGAAACTGAGTTATTGAGAACTGTGATTGTTGCCATGTACCACACACAACTCAATTTACCTTGAGATGTTTACAAAGCTCTTTAAATATGTCTATTTCTTTGAGGGCACATATGTAAAACATATTCCTGCCTACTCTGTAAAGTCCTAAAATAGTCAAGTAGATCAACATTCTGTATATAGATTTAGGTGAAAGTAAATCTATCCTTTTTATATGTAAAATATTTTGTCCTAATATAATGCTGATAGACTCGCTGTTATCCAAGTAAGGGACTCATGTCTACTCTCCAGAAGATATTTTCTGCTGCTAAATTTTGGATAAATCACTGATGAAAGTCACAAAAGTACCTGATGTATTGCTGGAGAATGTGCTATAGCAGTCAATTATGGGAATGTGGAAGAAAGGGACTTTTGACTTGTCAAACTTGGGGTGGTTGGAGGATTCACCCTAGTATTTCAGTGTTTCTTCTTGGCCATTTGCATCCCCATTCTGCACCCACAATCATGCAGTGTGGAGTACCCAAGAGTACGTCACCAAGAAAGTTTAGTGCTGAGTAACTTTAGCAAAAATTACCAAAGAACAAGCATAGCCAGAGGGTTTTTGATTGCACTTTCGCTTCCCAGCAAGGCACCTTGCTTTAGAATGTCCCTTTTTCCCTGAAGGGATCATGAATGATTAAAAACTGGGTAATGCCAAAAAAAATCAATTATAAAACACAGAAAGGGGAATTTTTGGCTAATCGTTACTTTGCATCAGCAACATAAAACACAGCCAGTTTTTGGCTTTTTTATTCAAGTTTTTCACTCGTATCAGCTTCCCATCCAGGATATTTCTTTTAAGTGGACCACAAATTGTGTTCAGCAGATGCATGAGCAGGGCTCCTCAGGCTCCCTCCTAATGACAGTGAGGCCACCAAGGGAAGAAGATGAAAAGCAAAGCACATCCCAGTTGGACAGATTGACGAAGCTGTCGTCTAATTCTCCTGAAACTGGCCACCTGCTAATCAGTCTACATGTTTTGCCAAAGAAGTTCAGTTTTTGAAGAGAACCCTGTTAATTCTAAAACAAATTATATGTAACAATTTGTAAAACAAATTATAGTTTTTCAAAAGTATATAAGAAAAAAATCTGAGCGTCAATAACATACTCCACCATCTCTCAGGCACATTTAATAATTGTGCAAAAATTGAGAAAAGGAAGGCAAATATCTTCTCCCATTTGGTTGGGTTCTCTTTTGTTTTGGTTATGATCTCTTTTGTTGTACAGAAGCTTTTTATTTTGATGTAGTCCCAGCTGTTTGTTTTCCTTCAGGTTTTTTTTCCAGCTGTAAATGTGTCCTGAAGTGTAACTCTTAAAGAGATTTGCCCAAGTTTTCCTCTAGGTATGTTATGGTCTAAGGTCTTACATTCAAGTCTTTCATTCATTTTGAGTTTATTTTTGTACATCGTGTGAGGGAGTAATCTTCATTCATTTTTTTGCATGTCATGGTTCAGTTTTCCTAGCACCATTTATTGAAGAGGCTGTCCTGTTTCAGCGCATGATATTTTCCCCTGACAAAAATTAGATGACCATACATGTGTGGTTTTCTGTCTGGGCACTCAGTTCTGTTCCATTGATCTGATCGTCTGTTTAATTTTTGCCTTCCATATAATTGGTAAGGGTCTAATAACAAATATCCACAAAGAACTTACACATCTTAACAAAAAAACAAAGCAAAAGCCCAGTTAAAAAATAAGGAGAACTAAAACAATAGTTCTCCAAAGAGGAAATACAAATGACCAACAGGCATATGAAAAAATGCTGAATATCACTAATAATCAGGGAAATGCAAATCAAAATCACACTGAGATACCATCTTAAACCAGTAAGAATGGCCTATATTTAAAAAATCAGGCAACAAGTGTTGGAGTGAATGTGGATATAAAGGTACACTCTTAAACTACTGGTGGGGATGCCAACTGGTCCAGCCACTATGGAAGGGCATGTGGAGACCCTCAAACAACTGAAAATGGAGCTACCGTTCGACCCAGCAATCCCACTACTGGGAATCTACCCAAAGGATACAAAAACACTCGTTCATAAAGACAGCTGTACTTACATGTTTATCGCAGCTCTATTTATAATTGTCAAGATACAGAAACAACCCAAATGTCCCAAAACGGATGAATGGCTGAAAAAGATGTAGTATACTTACACAATGGAATATTATAATCAGTTAAAGAAGACAAACTTACATCATTTACAACAACATGGACAGAGCTAGAAGGAATTATGTTAGCGGAAATAAGTCAGAAAGAAAAAGAGAAATACAGGATAGTCTCACTTATATGAGGGATATAGGAAAACCAAACAAATGAACAAGGAAAATTTAAAACTGCCAGCAGAACTGAAGTTTAGAACAAGAGAGGGGTAGGAGGGTAAAATGGGAGAGGGGGAAGGCACACAAGATTAAGATGGTTCATGGGTGATAAGGTGATGGAAGAATCTCGGGGTAGACAATGATGTAATATATATGTATATATCTATATAGATATACACACATATAGATGTATCTACACAGATATACACATGTGCAGTCAATAAATATTATGTATCATAAGCCTTGAATACAACCTTAAATCATTCGTGTATTTATAAGTGGAGTGTGCATAAGCTTCATATCAATTAAAAATAATTGAAAAAAGGAAAATAAGCCAGTTTTGGTCTATTTCACATGCATCTTGAACCATTGTTGACAGGCAAAGTTGAGCAGCCTGGAGGAATCTGAGCTCTAGCCTGGCAGAGAGGGGAGCTTTCAGTCCTGTTTTCTCCTTCCTGAAAAGCAGAGCTTAGGTGCAAAGAAGCAGATCTGTAAGCAGACTCCTGCTCAATATTGTTGCATTTCTGTTTAATTTCGCACGGCACTATTGGTTCTGTCTGCCCTCCCGGGATAAAATTAGCTGGGACCACGGAGATGTTTTCGTGCTTGGAAGTTTCATCTATTTGTACTACTGCTGTTGTGGTGGTTCCATTCTGATTTCCTTTCTCCCCCATGAGAAGGAATAAACACAAGCCAGCCAAACAAGCTAGCTAGTAAGTACACACCTGAGGTTTCTGTCAGGATGAGTGAGCTTACCAGGTGAACTCTATTAGGGGAGGAGATTCCAGCCAAGTGAGTCACCATGGGGGGTCTTGGCTAGAATCCACTCACATCACCCTCAGGACTCTGGGGGCAAATGTAAGGTCAACAGAATTGACAGCAGGTCTGGAACCTTCAGGGAGAACATGAACCACATCATTTTCTTTCTCTCTAGGGGCTCACCTGACTAGGAACATATTAATGAGTATGTGTGAGCCAAAGTGTGCTTCTGACAGGGTCATAAAAACTTTGCAGGGGCTTCGTTTTGGTGCAGTCAGAAGAGATGGGAGCAAAGGAAGGTACCAGCAGCTAAGAACCACACAGAGTGCTCTGCTGCCCTATTCTTCAGAAGACTCCCGGTCATATTAGGCTCACCAGCCCCTGGAAACAAGTTGCTGATGTCCCTGAGTAGCTGGGATGATCCCCTGGTATCGGGGTGATGTGAGTGTCGTCATATTGCAGCCGGGAGAAGACAGGCAGGCTGGAATTCACACTCTACCTGTGTCCTGTGAGTGTGAAACTCCCCACAGTGTTTGTAGATCAGATGGGAAATTTCTATGCGGTTCTTGCCTCCCCTTACACAGAGGTGTAGGGCATGTTATCCAGTCCCTTTGCCTTTGCTCCAGGTGTCTTCAAGCCACCACAAGTAGGGGACAGGGGTGGCCACCAGGTCAGCTGGCTATTTTTTTTTCTGCTCAAAAGAGCATTTGCATTCCCATGAATGTGATGTTGAGCATTTTTGCACATAGCTGTTGGCCATTTGCATTTCCTCTTTGGAGAAGGGTCTTCTTAGCTCTCTGGCCCTTTTTTCTTACTGGGTTGCTTGGAGCTGGAAGGGATTCTGCTCAGTGAAAGAAGTAGCTGGTGGTTTCACCTATGGAGGAATATAGAGAAACTGAATGAAGGTTCGAGGGGAAAAAAGGCAAAACTAGCAGGCAAAGTATACGTCCTGGACATATGGTGGGGGGGAGGGGCACAGGAGTCAAAAGAGGGGAGGGAAGAGTACAAGGAACTGGGGTACTGGTTTTTGGGTGATGTGATGGCAGATGTAAATGACTACACTGAGGAGTAAAATATTGTCTAAAAATGAACAATGATGTAAGAAAATAAAAATTAGAACTAAAAAGCATTGTGAGTCAATCTACTGGGGACATACCTGTCAGGAAAAAAGCACCAGGTGGTTCTTGATGTATCCTATCCTGGATTCTACAGGTCAGAAGTGGAATTGCTCTTTGATTCAATCAGGAAAACTGAAAGAACCATCACCCCTGGCCACCCTTTGCTCCTAACACTATCATGTAGCCCTTCCCCTGACATGTCAAATTTACTGGTTTTTTAATTGTCTTACATTGTTCATTTTTGGACAGTATTTGGTCTCTCCCCTCAGATGTAGTCCCTATAGTTCTCTCACCATCACAGCTCCTGGGACCTATCACCACAGTCCCCTGTGCTGCTCTCTCCCATTTTTTTT
>PVHY01031472.1:0-12628 GCA_004024945.1 Uropsilus gracilis | reverse complement strand
CCCCCACCCTCCATCCGGGCCTTGCCCCATCTGTGGTAATCAGGGTCACTGGAAAAGCTACTGTCCCATAGCGCCCAGTTGTGGTGGGTCAGTCCTTCCAGCCCCTACCACACTTCCACCAGCAGTCTTGGGTTTAGCGGCAGACAACTGAAGAGGCCCAGACTCATCAACTCCGATAACCTTCGAGGAGCTTAGGGTGATGCTCAAGGTAGCAGGTACCTCTTTTCTGGTTGACACTGGGGGCTGCCTTCTCTGTCCTTCCTTCTTACTGGGGTCAAACATCCTTCATTGGTCTCAGTTACGTGTGTTGATGGCCTCCTCTCCTGGCCCAGGACCAATGTCAGCTAAATAACAAACCACTGGTCCATTCCAGCAGAAGCCTTTATCTTCCCCTTGCTACCTGACTATGAGCCTCTAACCCAAAATACTCCTCTACCTCGAGACCTAGTTAATCCACAAGTATGGAATGTCTCTACCCTGATACTTACCACTCATTACATACCCCAGTCCTCATTCACCTTAAAAATCCCTCTTCTTTTCCCCCTTGTCACCAGTTTCCCATACCCCTCACTCAACAGCCAGGGCCTTAAACCCATCATCCAAAGCCTCTTAGAAAAAAACTCCTTACCTCCACCCCTCCTTACCTTGCCCTAAGATACTCCCATCCTCCTTGTTAAACCTCCCTCCAAGTACCTCTCCAATCCCTGAGAAGGTCCACAGGGCCTTCTTTCTACTCAAATAATACCCTTCTCAAAGCGCCTGCCCTCACCCTTCCTAACCCAGAAACAAGCTTTCCCTCCTGTTCACAGACAAACGCCAAGACATTACAGTGAGTGTCCTTTCCCAACCTCTGGGAATGGCCCTGTGTCCTATAGCTTATCTTTCCAGACATATGGATCCCTCTGTCAGAGGCTGGCAGCCCTGCTTTTGTGCCCTAGAGGTGGCTACTCTGCTCACCCAGAAATCTCTCAAACTCACGCTGGCCAAATCCATTCCAAGTACATTCTCTACATCACCTCCAGGACCTCCTGTCTCACTCTTAACCCCTCCTGCCTACAAAATTTTCATACACTCTTTATTAAAAATTCTCTAGTCAGTCTCACTCAGTCAAACTCTCTCAACCCAGCTATTCTCCTGCCTACTTCTGCCTTGCCCGTTACTAGCCACTCCCGTCCTAAAAACTCTGGATTAGATGCAATCCTTCCAACTCAGCTTCCCAAATGCTCTCCTCTACCAAATACCCGCTGAACACTCATTCAAAATATGCTTTCCTCATAGCTCACAGACATACTGCAATTTGGGGGGAAAAAAAAAAGAAAATTCCTTTGTATCAAGAAAACACTAATTCTAAACCTATCTTTAAACTTTTAACAGCCTTACAGCTTCCTACCACCAAACCTGTACTCCTATATCCCCTCATGGGGGAGTCCGTCCACCTTCTTCTTTTGCAGCTCAATGATCCTGTCTTTGTCTTAAAAAAACACACAGCAAGTCTCTGCAGCCTCATTCTAAGAACTATCATTCTTACCACACTCACAGTGGTAAAACTTCTAGGAAACCCCTCCTAGCACTGTCTACCACAAGTCAAATGTGTTCCAGAAGACAAACAGTATGTATGTAAAGCTGTGGGATTTCTACTCTCCCCAGGTGTTAACCTTACTTAACACCTCAAAAAGGAGGGTATAATTCTCCCTTCACCTGGTTTCTGTTCACCGAGCTGCAGAGCTCACTAGCCACTTGGCTCCTGCCATTAATAGGACCTGCTGTTTTAATAATGCTATTTTTTCTTTTTACTCCCTGCCTTTTAAGCTTTCTATGCCCCCAAGCTTGAAAAAAGGCCCAAATCTCTTCAATCAAATGCTTCTGTACCAGTACTCCTAGCTCCCAACTCAAGACCAGTTACAGCCCGGCTCCTACCTCAGCTCTCCTTTTGTTCAAGCCAACTGTTGCCCCCTGCTATGTCCCAATATCAGCAAGAAGTAGTCAGAACAGACAAATGCCACCCCATTTCCGAAAACCAAAAAGGCTGGAATGAAAGGTCAGGTTTGGGGGCACTGGGAGTCTCCACCCATTAGAGGATTATGGACACCAGACAACCCAAGTCTTACCCTCCAGCTACAGCTCAGACTGCCTTCAGCCTTGTCCATCTTGCCCAGCGAGGGACCTTGCCCACCTGCTAACCTTGCCCATCACACTAGCAAATCCATCCCCACCCATGTCCCTGCTCCTAGAAAAGCAGATACCAACTCCACGTGGGCTCAACTTCACTAACCCCCCACCATGGACCTCGCCCAGGAGCTCCCAGCAATAAACTCTTCTTAATTCTACTTGGCCTGGCTCCTGTTTCTCTCTTTCCTAGCCTAGGTTGGTGAACTCATGAGCCTTAGCATGCATAAGCTGATGGTGTGTGCTCAAGGAGTCTGAAGAGTTTGGAGATTTGAACATTGTGTTGAAGTTTGTTTTATCTAGTTTGATTCAGATGTTTTTGGAGAGGCTGTAAACCAGGCCTGAGAAGATGGACCTGGTGTTGGTTCCTGTTTACCTTGGAGTTTTTCTTCTGCCTAAAGTTGGAATGAATGCCAAAAGAGAAGAGGAATACCACATGTTGGACCATGTGCTTGGAGGAAGCTGAAACAGACATCAAAGGAGGAAAGAGAAATGCCCTGTTTTTGGAACACGTGCTTGTGAATTCTAATTGGACAATTGGACATGTGGTGAGGTTGTTGGAGGGCAACCTGTACCTCCATTAACATGACTGATTACATACACTGATAAAGCTAAGAAATAGAGTTACTGCCCTGTTGCTTTAGAATTACAAATTTCAAGATTAGAATTCATAGAAGGGGAGGAGGAAGGACAAACAAAGTTTTTGTGATGTGAGCTGATTGACAGGACTCCCTCCTGAGTTCCATCTAGGCAGTGGGGATAAAAGAAGGGGAAAGTATGATATAAAAAGAGTTTAGCACAAGAAGACAGGATCAGTCATTTTGAACGAAGGAGGATATGAGCTGCATGACTGAGATGGCCTGAGGCCCACAGCCTTGGGCCCAGGCTTGTGAACTCATGGCTTTAGTATGCATAAGCCAGTGTGTGTGCTAAAGGGAGTCTAAGGATTTTGGAGAGGCCATGAGGAAACCCGAGTGGACCTGTTGTTGGTTCCTGTATCTTAGAGCTTTGCCACTGCTTGGAGTTAAAAAGGATGTTGCAAGAAGAACACATCATGTCTTTGACCACATGCTTGGAAGAAGCTGAAACATGCCAAAGGAGCAAAAGAAGGATGTCCTGCATTTGGAACATGTGCAGCTGAACTTACATTGATTGGATATGTGGTGAGGTGATCAGAGACTGAAGGACAGTTTGGACAATGGTGGGGTAACTGGGTTTTTCATGTTTATCTTGTAATTCATATTTAGATAATCACTTTGTTTAGTAATAAATAGTCTGATCACATTAAGACTCTGTTCTGGCTTTGGAATTACATAGCTGGCTGTGGATGGCCAAAGAATCCATTATTTAAAGTGTTCTTCAAGTTTTTTCCACTCTAGTTTGGGAGAGGAAGATGGGTAAGTCGCAGGTATTTGAATCGCAAAGGTAACTAGTCTGTGTAAGCTTAAGGGTTAACAAAGGCATTTGCCCAGTTTGCAATAGGTTAAGGTTTGAGTCTGTTTTGGAAAAAGTTGGGTAAAGGATTTTTTAGTAAAAGAAAGCTTGTCCCCCCTCTCCTGAATTCAGGGTGACCAGGGGCTAAAGGACAATTTCAGACATGTGTTGGGGTTACTGGGTTTTTCATGTTTGTTTTGTAGTACATATTTAGGTAATCACTTTCTTACTTGCTAGCTTAGTAATTAATAGTTTGATCTCTTTAAGAGTTTGCACTGGATTTGGAATTACATAGCAAGGTTGTAGGTGGAGAAAGAACCCTGAAAGTGGCAAAGGGGCAGACAGGCACACATGCTTGTGAATTCTAATTGGACAATTGGACATGTGGTGAGGTTGTTGGAGGGCAACCTGTACTTCCATTAACATGACTGATTACATACACTGATAAAGCTAGGAAAATAGAGTTACCACCCTGTTGCTTTAGAATTATAAATTCTAAAGTCTAGGGATAAAATAATTTTTTTCTTTAGTTTGGGATGGAAAAGGACCCCGACAAGCAACAGGTATCTAAATGACAAAGGTAACTTGTGTGCGGAAGCTTAAGGGTTAATAAAGGCTTTTGCCCATTTTGCATCAAATTAAAAGGTAAAAGTTTTCCTCTCGTTTAGGAAAGCTGGTAAAAGATGATGTTTAGTAAAAACCTGGTCCCCTCCCCCATAACAGTTTGACTATATATAGCAAAGGCTTAGAAATGTGCCCTTTTTTTACCTCAGTGATTCTACTTGCAGAATTGATAGGGTGTGCCCCCCCCCATTGTCTCCTGTTTAAGATTGCAGATTTCAAGGGCAGGTAATGTTAAAATGGGAGAATGACCTTAGCTGGAATTTCCCTTCAGGGGGATGCAGAGGGAAGAAAGAAGTGAAATAATCAAGGTGAAACAGATTTCCTGGAAGTAGGGAAATCAGGGTATATAAAGGGTGCACTGCACTGCACTGATAGTCTTACATTGGTTTGGTATTTTGGTTGAGAAGGCTGGGGATGGTGGTAAGAACCCACGAGTGGAAAGTATAAACTGTGTTTTAAAGTTTTTCTTTTTAGGTCTGAAAGAAACAAAGCAGAGAGAAGCTGGTAGCTGATGTTTGCATATCAATGGTAAAGGTGATCAGTGAAAATGCTAATGAAGAGTGTGTAGCCTGCTTTGTAGAGAATAGCAGGCAGATAGCTGTATCCAGTTAAGGTTAAAGGTAATTGCAAAGGAATTGCTTGTAGCCTGCTTTGGAGAGAGAAGCAGGCCTGTATGTGTTAAAGTGAAGGCAAAAAGTCCCTTCGGGTCACCCACTTTCAGAATTATTTAAGGAAATAATGTGAAAAACCAAGTATGATTGTCAAAAGAAATGAATATGGTGAAATACATTCATTTACTACAAAAGGAGGCAGTAAGGAGGAAAAGAACAAAAAAGACTTGAGACACAGAAAATAAAAAGTAAAATGACAGGCAAATCTAACTACATCAACAAAAATATTAAATGTGAATGAGCTTGTAATAGTATCTTAAATTCTAAGAATGTTGACCCTGTGGCCCTTTGATTTTTTTCCACAAAACTGCAAACTTTGCCTCAAAGCAAACTTATTGTCCTCAGAGTATTGGTTTCTCTATTTCACTTTGATCTTGATCTTTACTGACTCATTCAGAAATCTTCCTCAAAAGATCTGTCTATGGACATGCTATCATCAGAATTTGAAGAGATATCTGATTCAACAAGAAATCCTCTTACCTTACCCACTGGTCCCACACTCTGTGTTTCCTTCACACTGCCTCAGGTGATATATGCATCGCACACCCTAGCAGCCAGTCATTTAAAATCAGATGAATGTCTTTTAAAGACATCCAGCCAAAAAGTACCTGGGGAAAATTAGAGTTAACAGCAGCTATTTTAGAACATTTCGTATATTCCAGACAAATAGCCTTTTCATATACCAGCAGGTATTGAGTTAAAGTTGAGTTCTTCCTATTGAGGAGAACATAATTTACTGAAGACCTAAAGGAAAAGATGGAGGAAACTTAAATGCCTATTATTAAGTGAAAGAAACCAATTTGAAAAGGCCACATACTGTATTGTCTCAATGATAAGACATTCTGAGAAATGCAAAACTGGAAATGATGCAGTGTTAAACGGTTATGCCTCTTCTCCTGCCCCATCGAAATTAAGGGGTTAACGAAACAAGCTGATTTCAGCCTGGAGCAGTGTCAAAAGGTCCAGCCTCTCCTCCTTCCCCCCTAAATGGCCAGAAAGGAATATTGGAAATTGACAAATTCAGGGGTTAGCAAAACAAGCTGGCACAGGCAGGTGTGTCCAAGATGCCTTTATCCTAAGGACTTGCTGACCCTTACTGACCCATGCCCACCTCTTTTTTTCACTACTTTGTGACTCTGTATGTTAAATACTCCTGCTCTTTTCCAGAAAAGAGAATGATGGTCTTTCAGACACTAGTCTGCCATGGTTCTCATCTGTTAGTAGATAATTAAAATCATTTTTCCTTTTCTTCAAACTCTGTTTTTCTTTCACTGAATGAGAAAAACAGAGACCGGAGTTTGGTAACAGAAACAGTAAAAAGATCAGTGTTTGCCAGTTCTGTTTGGGAGGAAGCTATCAATAGGCAGATCATAATGGGATTTTTTTGGGCAGTGAAAGTAGGGTGTGATACTACACAGCCATTATACATTTTACCAAGACCAAATCCTTATGTAAAGTACGTACTCTAGGTGACAATAAGTTCATGTCAGTTCATCAATTGTGACAAATGTAGCACTTTGATGGGGGATTTTGATAATGGTAGAAGCTCTGTGTGTGTGTGTGTGTGTGTGTGTGTGTGTATACGTGCATGCACCTGAGCCATGTTAGGAAAAGTAGCATGTAGGAAATCTTTGTACTTTTCACTTGATTTTACTATTAACCTAGAATGGCTCCCCAAAAGAGTCTATAAAACTTAAAAATTTATAAGCAGCAGACCACCACATCCTGGACTCAGCACATTCTGAATCTGTTTTAAAAGGACAGAGTTAGGGCAGAGAAAAGCAAAGGATTGAGTCATGGAGTATGAAGACAGTGGGAGAGAATCTTTTGAAGTTCAACAGCTTGGTAACATGAAGCACAGATGGTTCCATTAATCTGGGAGAGGGGATTTGTAGGCCCACCTCCTAGGCCCAGCTCTGATCCAAGCTGGACTGGGAGAGGGGCCTGACACCCCTTGAAAGGCCTGGCCCTCTGGGGAATCCCCAGTAGGGGATAGGGTAAATCCTGCACCTCCAGGTTCTCAGAATCTCAGGGTATAGGGGCCTTGGGGCGGGAGCCCCGGATCTCTCCACCCTTTCAGTGTCCAGGGGTGGGTGTAGGGCACACAAGGGAGTTGGAAGAGGGATTAATAGGCCCTGCTTTCTGGACCTGGCACAGTGAGCCTTGTCAGGCTGGAAGTGGGAACCGAGGTCCTTTCGATCTAGGCAGGCCCTTGGAGAAGGCTCCAGCACACCCCTGCCATGGCTTAGGCTGCTGGCGGGGGTGGGGGCAAGGATGAGTCCTATACCACCAGGACCTCAGGGTCTTAGGGACTCCTGGTCCAGGGATCTCAGGTCGGGGAAGCCTGCCTCTACCTTTATGTGGGTAGGGGGTGTGATGGGGGTTTCACCCTCGGGTTTACTCCAACTTCAATAGACCTGCACTAGGGATGAAGAATCCAGTTTCTCCTGCAGCAACTGTAATGGAGAGTAAGACAAGTAATAATAGCCCTGAATGCACTCACAACCTGGGTGGGACAAGCATGGTGTTGGGAACCAAGAGGACAGCGACTGAGGTGGTCTGTCACAGATTCCTTTCTGCATCATCTCTGGCACTGGGGAATCAAACCAGGCCCATAGCAATGTGCAGCCTTTAAGAGGCTCCCTCCTTTGCCAATCAATTTTCTTCCTGGTGGAAGAAAGTCACCAGGAGTGGCTGTGACCCCATGGCAGAACTGCTGACAAGAAAGAGGAGAGAAGCTTGATGAACCACTGGGGAAGTCTGTCCCAGCAGCGAATGCTTTACGAATGCCATTGGCTGGGCGTTATATTCCCAAACCCCGAAGACACAGAGGCAGCAACAGGTGCCGGAGAAGTGCACCACTTCTGCCCTACAAGTTTCCGATGTGCTGGGCCTAACTCTCTGGCTCAGCTACTCCTGGAGATCCAAGCAGCCTCATCTGTTGCTGTCCAGGAGGGCAAGTTCACTCCCAGGGGGAAAAAAAGGACATAGTTTGAAAGCAAAAAAGAAAAGTCCCATGGGCTAAACACAGACCAACAGCTTGCAGCAAGAGGAACTGGAGTGACCAGAGGAGGGAAGGAGGGGAATGGGGGCAGGGGTACAACCCAACCATGCAAACATGACCGATGTTGTATAATTACAAAATAAAAATATTTTAAAGTTAAAAAAGGATATTGATTCTAAAAAACAAACAAGAACAGAACAACAACAAAAACAAATGGTTCCATTATTCTACTGTGTGTACAGGCAGGGTTAACAATCCATCAGATCGTCTAAGAGCCTCCCTTAAATACTTTCGGTAGGAAGAGATGGCCAGAATGCCACTTGCAGTTGAAATAAACACCTTTTATACTCCCTCTTGGTCAGTAAGGATTTGTTCCTTATAGTAGTGCTAGCAAGTGAGAGGCAGGCGAATGACCTCAGACTGCCTCACAAGGGAAAAGCTGGGTTTTAAACCTGTTACTACCACAGCCATCCACCCAAGTTTCACAGTAATGCAAGACCAGGTTAACAGAAACAGGATCATTTATTTATTTGTTTGTTTGTTTATATTTTAATTTATATATAAATTTATTTATTTATTTATATTTTTAAATTTATATATAAATTTCACAACATCGTAATCTCAAGGATTTGCCCCCCCACCCTCCCCTCCCTCCTTCCCCTCCTTTCCCTCCTGCTATTAGTTGTGCACTTCATTATGGTGCTTAGCTTGTTTTGACTTTCCTCAAGGCTTTTGTTTATTTTTTTCACTATATCCCATCTATTAGTGAAACCATTTGGTTTCTGACTTTTTCTTTATGGCTTATTTCTGCTAATATGATTTCTTTTAAATACATCCATGTTGTTATGAAATTGTCGAATTTGTCATTTTTAATTGATGAGTAATATTCCATCGTGTATATATACCACATTTTTTTCATCCAGTCATCCGTTTGGGGGCATTTAGGTTGAGAAACAGGATTTATTAATGAGAGGATAAGGAACCAAGAGTCCTCAGGGCTGCCCAGGCCCCTGGACACCTAACCTCAGAAGTCTCTGCAAGTCCCAGGTTCACATGTTTGCAGTCACACGAGCATCTGAGCAGAATAGTACTTCTCTTCCGCTTCAGGTTGGAAGTGGGCATAGACGGCCAGTATTTGCCTAAGGTCAACTTCTGTCCTTCCAGGGACAGATGTAGCCAAAACTTCTTGTCAGCGAGTTGCTCTCTCAGAGACAGACATAACCAAATCCAGATTTCCAAAAGCTAATGGCTTTTTTTTCTTAGCCCAGGCTGGGCACCAGCTCAGTGCCGACAGGGCGCCCACTCCTTCCTCCTCTCTGGTCTGGGTGTCTTGTTCTCACTGCATGCACTTTGGTGTTCTCTTATCTCATGCTCTTCTTGTGCCTGTGCTCTCTTCTTTCCGGGTGATGCCCTTTACTCCACGTGCTTCACCAAGTCTCCACCCACAGTGTCCTCTTCCTACTCAACTGCATCTTATTATAAAGATGGGGCCACAGCCCCATGATTCAGCCTTATCACCCTGTTAGAGTAGATACTTTTAAGGACTAAACATATATACATTTTAGTGTTAGGGAAGAACATTGCATATTTTCTAAAGCAGTAATATATACTGCTGGTGTGTCTTTTCTTGATAAAATTCTCCTAAGCTTATCATCCTTCAAATAGCTTTTGTGAGAAATGTCTTCAGTTTTTTAAACACTGAGAGACTTTTTTTTTTTTTCCCCCTGGGGCTACTAAGTGGAGGTGACACAATTCTGAAAATGTCTGCAAACTTATTCCTACTGTGCTAGCATGGCTAAAGCCTAAGTTCAGTAGGAGTTGCATTAAAGAAAAAAAAGGTAATTGTTAAGGAAAAAAATAACAATACTAGTTAAGGATTGGCAAGGCAGATTTTATTCAGGAGGACTATTATGATAGGTTTAGGGGCCACTAGGATGCAGCTTTGCAGTAGGGGAGAGCGAGTTCAACTCTGAAAATAACAAGGAAAAGTGGCAGTTTATAGCAAGGAGTAGGATAGGGGCCAGTGGATGGAAAATCACTGAGAGAAAACGTCTATGGTAAGAATATGTTGCATATAAAGCTACCTAATAGGATTCCAGCTGGATGAAGACTGAGGAAATCAGACATCACCTGGAGTAGGGAGGAAGATGAGGAATCTGATCAGATACTGAGGGTGATCAAACATCAAGGGTGGGGTATTTGATTAAACTGACTTAGCATGCTAAAACCGGACAATCAAGGACTAACATGGAAGTTCAAAAGTTAGGGGTTAGTTGATGGTTCATAATAGCTTGAATAAATGTTGCTCAACTCAAGGCTCTGTTGGCAAGAAGGATTACAGAGAGAATCAGATCCAAGATTGGAGAACTGACATTTTTTGAGGTCCTGAATTCACTTCCACTCACAACTCTCCAACTTCCTCTTATAGGAACCAATAAATTTCCTTTCTCCCTTCAAATCTGTTTGAGTTGGATATCTGTCATTTGCAAACGAAAGAGAGTTCAGAAAACTGAAGAAACAAATATGTTTGGGGTGATGGGAAAAAGATTAAAAACCATGAGTTAATGGTAAAATGGGAAAGTCTACATTTCCAAGTTACTGTATTAAATACTGTTAGTCCGGACTTGAGATCCCACACCATAAGAACCCCACAAAGAGACACTTTGTGATGCAAAAGCAGAGGAGTTTATTTCTAGCTAGAGCTAGGGTCTGAGACCAAGGACACTGGTGCGCCGGCTCCAAGAAACAAGGATCCCGATATGGGATTCTATATAAGTGTTGCTAATATAGGGTGCAGTTTACAGAAGTTTTTGTTTTGTCAGTTGGTTTGCCTGTATCTGGCTCCGAAGATTAGTATTTGAATTGTTTCTTATTGGCTTGTGGTTCTCTGGTGGTATAGGGGACCCGGTTTTGGGGAATTTTCAACCCTCCTAGGTTCTGGAAACTGCCTGGGACTCAGGAAGCTGAAACTTAAGTTTTGGTCAGGAAACCAAAACTTAGGCTTGGCCCTCTGGTAGCAGCCTCTGTCAGGGTGGTCTTTAGTCTTACAATACACCCTATACAAACTTCCTATAAACTACACCAATAAATTTCACAATATTATGATAATTATATATGTATATATATTATGATAATATAGAATGAGGAATTATATAATATGTGATTTTATTATATATTACCATATAATCTATGTATTATTTTAAATATACATGAAATAGGTGACACCTCTATAGACTTTAGTCATGTAAACTTTATTTCAGAAATTAGTGCTAAATGTTTTATTTGTGCTACACTTTTCCTTGGTCAGCAAGAAAGATAGAGAACAACTAATTATAGTTTGGGGATCTAAACATAGATCTCTCTACTTCAGAATCCTTGCTCAATTAAAAAAAGTTTTACTGAGAAATAATCCACATATCATACCTACTAAATCCACCCATATGAAGCATATAATTCAATGCTTTTGACACATATACAGCTTTGTATAATTGTTGCTATAATTTTAGAGCATTTCTGCCACTTCAAAAAGAAATCCCATATTTTTTAGTTCTCCCAAGTTCTCCCTCTCCCCAATCCTCAACAGACACTAGCCTACATTTTGGTCTGTATAGATTTCTCTATTCTTCACTTCCTTATAAAGGGGATCATATAGGATATGATCTTTTGTGATCATCTTCTTTCACTTAGTTTCATCATAACCCTATCTGTAAATTCTTTTCCTATAGCTTTCTTCGTAAGATCCAGCACAAAACAAGATGCCCATTGTCACCACTTCTGTTTTACTTGGTACTGGAGATTTTGGTCAAAGGCATCAAACATAGGAAATCCAAGTAGGAAAAGGAATCCAAGTAGGAAAAGTGAAACTATCACTGTTCATAGCCAATATAGTCAATACGTAGACAACCCTAATGATGCCATCAAAAAATTAGAAACAATAAATTATATTAAAAATAATATAAACAATAAATAAATACTGCAGAGTAGAAGGCTACAAAATCAGTACAAAAATCCATAAACATTTTATATACAATGAACAAGAAAGCAGAAGAACAACTTCATTTGTAATAACCACAAAAAAGAATTCAATACCTTGGAATGAACCTATGAGGCAAAGGACCTCTACAACAAGAATTATGTGGTGTCATTTAATGGATATGAGTGTTATTAGACCATCAACCATACTATAGTGTCCTTTATCTATTACCTTTCTGAATAGAAAGGCTATTTTGTCAGATTAAAGTATAGTTTCCTGGTTTTTTGTTTTTGGTTACCATCCAGTTGCTTGTATAACTTTTTCCCCAGGCTTCAATCTTAGTCTATGTTTGTCTTTGTTGGTGAGTTTCTTTTATTTTTATTATTATTATCTTTTAATATAAACAATTTTATTTTGTTCTTTGGGTTACAACTTCTCTGTTATATATTTCCCCCCCTCCCTCCTCCCTCACACCCCACTCTTTGTTGTTTATTAGTTGTGCTGAGTCCGTCAGTCTCCTTCCTATGGCAGTGTCTTTTCTCTGGGTGAGAGACTGCGTTGTTGGCCAGGTTATATTCATTTGTGATCTGTCCATGTTTTCTTGCTGCAGGCCGTCCTCTCCAATCCAATCCCATCTCCATTGCTTTGCTGCTTTTCCTTATGGCTCTGGTGCCGGGCTTTGGGGTCTTGCCTCCTGCCAGTGTTGGTCAAGAAATTTCTCTGAGTTCAGGCTTTTTTTTTTTTTTTTTTTTTTTT